>APFE030608386.1:150755-167956 GCA_000404065.3 Pinus taeda | reverse complement strand
CCTATTAATACAAATAAGTCCATTCTTCTCAACAATTTGTTATTAATGAGTTGTTTCATATACTCCTTGGTCTATATGTTGAATATGTTTTATTTCATGAGATATTCAGGTGCTATGTAATCGTTTGATTGTTAGTGAATGCAGGTTTCGAAGTGAAGGAGGAGCTCATCTGGATCGACGAGGCTAGACTACTACAACAACGTTGGACTACAGGTAAGATCTAAAACACTTGATTTCTCATGCGATAAATGCATGTTTAGAGAAGGATTGCTCTTAATTGTCTTGTTTGTCACTAGAAAGTCTTAGGCTTCTAGGGAGGTTGGTTTTGTCCGCAAGATTAACTCTTTCCGCATGACAAAGATCCTCTCTCTAAAAGAAGATCTTAAAGAATCAAAGAAGCAGAATAAAGAAGCTCTTGAAGAACAAGAACTTGAAGTGCTCACATTAAGGAAACAAGTGGAAGAAGGAAGAAAAGCTGAAGAAAACATAAGGAAGCAATATCTGGAAAAGGAAGAAGAACATCAGGTTGAGGTAAATATCTTAAAAGGTAAATTAGAATAAATGGATAAACTGTTACGATTTCAAGATAGTGCTAAGATTTTGGATGATATTCTTAGTAGTCAAAGATCTCTTGCTATCAACACTGGTCTTGGTTTTTACGAAACCGTCGAAGGTGAATCTAGCTCACAGGGTGAGGAAAGGAATTCTAATGTAAAATCTAAAATGATCAATGAATAGATAAGTGGTCAACCCCTGCAATAACCAAGGAAAGAAATTCTTCAAAGAATGTCTTTTTCTCCTAACTATGGAAAAGATAGTTGGTTATTTCCTCAAATGAATAATGTTGAATGTTATGTATGTCATAACTTTGGACATATTGCAGCTAGATGTAGAAGCAGAATGAGTCAAGACCATCACACAGAAAGATCATCATGCTTCAGGTACTTCAAGGGATATTGTTTTGCTTGCAATATGTTTGGTCACAAAGCCATTGACTGTTATAGAAAGAATATGAAACATGTAATATGTTATGCATGTAACAAGTTTGGACATAAAGTAAGGGAATGCAAGAGCAAAATTCGAACTCCAAAGCAAGACGATCGTACATCATCACAATTCCAGGGATGGAAGAAGACAAAATTAGAGACAGATAGATGTGGCATAACTTAGTTAGCTGACATAACAGACACAGGGGAAATTGAAAGTGTAGACCTTCAGTATTCCAATTTGCATACACATATATTATGAAGATAAGTCACATATATATGTGAGTTAGAGGTTACAGAGTCATGTATATGGAACTCTGAAGGAAAAAATAACATAATAGACTTAGGAAATGGTTCATTCATGGTATATGATGGTTGGCATAGGCTCAAGGGGAGCATATGCATTATGGTTAGAAGTCTTTGGTGATTATGCTTATTGATACATCTTGCCACTGATTTTTGATTGGCCAAGAGAATGGATTGCAGGTTACAGGTCTGGATGCTAGTGACGGATGCTTATAGTGCAGATCATATGGTGTATGACAGTTATTGATGACTGTCATGGTCTTGTTTAGACTCGGCATGTGCTCGCGGGGAGCATGGACGGATTGGTACATCTTGGCATGTAAAAAGGGGTAGCTAAATCAGAGACTTTAGCATGCATATCAAGAGAGAGAATATCTTGTTCTGCCCTTTGCCCTTGATGTCAAAGGGGGAGAGTGACTTGATGTGGATGTTGCCATCAAGTCCAAAGGGGGAGATTGTTGGCATTATGATATAGGTATGATACAGGTGTTGTCCTTGATGGCAACTCACTCAAATGATAGATCACAGTACAGCTAGAATGTTCAGAGTGGTATATGCAGGTTCGTTGTGACAATAATGTGTATACATGCAGGTTTACCATATACCAAGTCGCATATATGTACACGTGCATGATTACAGACGGAAAGGTGTGTACATGTTGGGAATCTAAGATTTTGTCCATGGTATTTGTGTATTGCTCCATGGTATTTGGTCCGAAGTGTTGACCCCAGGTATTGGGTCCAATGTATTAATTCTACATGGTTTTGGACCATGGTATTGAGTAAGGCCTAAGACTATATAAAGAGAAGATCATTAGGCCAAGAGGAAGTAAGTGTGCAAGTGATGAATATCTGATGAAGTGTGAGAGCTAGTATGCTGGTTATGGGTTTGTGATGCTTTGCTTGATCTGAACCAAAGGTGCACCTATGCAGGTGATAAAGGTTGATGGACCAGGATCATGAAGACTAAAATGCATTATCATTATATGGTATGATCATGAATAGATATGAATACTGACGCATGCTTTATACTTTATATCTCATGTTCTGGGTATATATGAAGTTGAAAATTGCAGTGAAGGTATAAGTAATTATTTTTGGATCTGTACACAGGTTCTCGCTGGTGAAAGGGTGTATACACACTAGTTCAACACAGTCAAGTGGCGTATACATTATGAGATTTGATGTTTGAGGTTGTTGTTGGTTCTAGTGGTTGTTGCAGAGTTATGGGCTCTGCTTTGTGTTCTGGTGACTGTGTTTTGATGACAGGGTTTCAATGATTCAGTTGTTGGGTGATTTAGAGTTAATGATTGTATTGCAGTGGTGATTGTTTTGTATTTATGGATCCAGTCTAAAAATTTATGAAATGTGGTCCATGAGAGAAAAGAGAAGGTTGTAGCCTTCTGTAGGTCAACACCTACGTACTAGTACTTCAGTTAGTACAAGAGCTAAGGGGGTTGTAGCTTCCTTCCAGGAGAAGCTAGAGAATGAGAGAAGGTTGTAGCATTCTGCAGGTAGAAGCTTACGACTCGTATAAGACTGCACCAGTACAGAAATATTGTAAAAAGAAGTTTCTTATTAAAAGAAGATAGAGATGAATTATAGTAGGTGGTTTTCACCCACATTGGGTTTCCATCTTATATCATGGTCTTCATGTGTGCTTCTTATGTGTGATGATCTATTTTGTTTTATTGCGCCTGTTTATTGTTCATATGGTTAATAATGTCTTGATGCACTCATTAAAGATCAACTAACTGAACCATAAGTTTACTAGATATATGTTAGTTTCATTAAATAGAATTGTGTATACACGCAGGTATCCTTAATTGAAGTAGCGTATATGAATCTAATAATGGAAATGAAAAGATTATTGATTTGCTAATACTGATTCACTCCCCCCCCCGCATCCCTCTCAGTATTATTTCCAACACTATTTCCTTACATAATTCTTGCTCCTAAATAATAGGAAACACCCCTATTTTCTTGTGCATTCCCAAGATAATTCCTTACCTACTGCATGCAAACTTTGTACACTCAGTAGTATGCAATAATGATTACATTGATGCATCTTTCCTCCACTCAACTAGGCAATTCAAATTGCATGCATGACTAGGGCTATTTTTAGTAAATTGATTAGTTAACTAAGAGATGAGTGACTTAAAAATAATTACAACTACTCAATTGAACTCATACTGACTCTATTCATGACTAGAGCTCAGATAATTGAGTTTCGCTAACTATAACTCCACTAGATTGCTAGACCTTAGCAATCAACTCATGCAAAAATCTACTTCGTACCCACAAACTCGAATTGACTAACTTAACTAAGGGACTTGGCCATGTCACTCATGCTAACTACAACTCAAGTCATCCCGTTGATGTGGAAATTTGAATTTCTCCATGGACTAACGCACAAGTCAAATGAAGCATTTTCTTACTATAATTTAACACTATATTCAATCATTCTCAACCATAATCGAAATCAACCATAGAGAACATCAACAACCATGGTCAACCAATATCAACCAAGGTTTTTCCTCAACTAAGGTTGATAATCATCTATGATAGTCACTTGAGGTCAACCATCATCATCCATCACCAACTAAGGTCAAACATCAACTATGATCAAAGATCTTCCATGGTCAACCATCCAACCATACTCAACCAAGGTCAACCAAAGTCAATCACAATGAATCATAGTCAGCTGTGTGTTAACCATTACTTCATCATATTTGACCATAGTTGACGATGGTCAACCATGGTCAACCAAGGTCAATCCTCATCAACCATATTCAATTATAATCAACCATAATCTACTAATCCTCCTCATAGATGTTAGCTGTTATCTAGCACAACCACATTAAAAATTGTATATATATAATAAAAACCATGAATTTTTGAAGTTTAAAAAATAACTTCTATCCATCTATATCAATCACTCTTAACAAAGTTATAGTAGTTTAAAGCATATCCTCTCCTATTATATATATGATAATTATATTTTACTAAAATTTAATTTAATATAATTGAATGATTAACCCAACAAAAAAACAAATTGATTTTAAATTTTTATTATTATATTTAATTTTTAAAATATTAACTCTAGTTTCAATGAATTACAAGGTTATCCGGGCTTTGGAGCTACAGAGCAGTATATATTTATTCAGTCAGATACACAGATCTCCAACTCAATCGTCCTCTCTTTCGTGCAAAGAATAAACAATAGAGAATCAACTTATTGCAACAAGGTATCCGTGGCATCTTTTCATGTATCACATGCGTACATTCTCTCTAGGTTACTTCTTCCGAGGTCTGAAAACTTTAACAAAACACCATCGCACGATCATGGGTGCAGGTTCTCAAATCGAAGTCGCTATCATCATATGTACTGTCCAAATCGACAAAATAATAAAACTGGAATTCAGTGCACACAATCCTATGACAGATAATAGTAACAGCTTAGCTTGCAGGCAGTGACAATGCACCAAGAGGGGCAGATTTTTAAAAAGCTGCACCCTCCATATCAACGATAATGTTATCACAATGGGACGCTGCAGTCACTGCTCAACATCATTTTGTCCTGAATACACAGAATTTTTGCTTTTCGCAGGACCGTGAGGAACTGCATTATGATCACCATATGTATTTTCAGAAGAAATAAGAAAATTCAGTAGACGCTCTCCTGCGAGTGAAGTTAATAATAATAACTTAGGGTGCAGGCGGTCACAATGTACCAACAGGAGCAGCTTTGTAAGTTACCTGGATTTGAAAAGCTGCACCTTCCATATCAACCACCATGCTTTCACAATGGGCCGCTGGCCCCACTGTTCAGTATCTTTTTGTCTTGAATACACAGAAGTTTGCTTTTGGACAAATCAAGAACTACATTATGATAATCTGGCTGTAGATCTAAAGGAAGCTTTAGAGAATGATAGCTCAAAGTTTGATGCAGGATGTTTGAAAGGTTACACAAGTTGTCAATCAAGGAGATTACTTGGTTTGTCACTTACTCTACTTAAATTCCAGCCCCATCTTCCATGTCAGACTTTGATTCCATGCTAAAGGAAGCCGGCACCATATCGCAAGCCCACACTTTAAACATTAAGAAGATAAAACTCCTCCACCAAGTGATTTAAATGGGTGGTTTGAAGAATTTTGTTGAGGAGAAATTTAGTAGAAAAAGTATTACATTTAGGAAATTAATTTTAGGTATGACTTTTAGCAAAAAGAATATATTGGAGCTAGCATTCAGTGGAGGGCAAAGATTTTTATTGCTCATTTAAGAACCAACGAGTATCAACTTTTGTGTGAAACCGACCGTGGAAAAGGCCTAAAAAAGCTTGGGAAGAGAGGGTGTGTACATTTTGCAAATAAGCAGTGGAATTCGAAAAACATTTCATTTTGTAATGTAATGAGTTCAAAAACATAAGAAAAAAATTTAAAAATAAACATCATTCCATTTCATTGACCTATATGCTACATGTTGAATATTCAATATCTTAAAAAATGAAATATTGTTATAATCATTGAAAACATTATTATTTGTACAATTGAGGCTTTGATCCATCATAGTTATAAGAAGAGTTTCGGCGTAAATCACATATAGAAAGACCTTTGTCATTATTATCATTATATTTTTATAATGTTATTAGTGGGTGCAATTTAATAGAATAAAATAATTTGGGGGCTTTTTGGATTTATCTTATCCTTAAATTTATTTAATTTTTTTAACTTTTGGTTATTTAAAAAATATTTTTACTTTCTATTTCAGTCATTTAAAAAATAGTATTATTTTATTTAAAATTTAAAATTAATAATATTTAATTAAAATAACAATCAATATTTTAAATTTAATTAATAAAAATAAGTTAAAAATGAACTAACAAACATATATATATGTCATAAAGATTTTGTAATAATAATAAATTTTCATTAACATCTGATATCATCTATTAATATATAAAATTATCGAAATAATTAAAATAATAATCAATATAATTTATTTGTTATTTAAATATTTAAATATACATAAAATTATCTGTATAAATTCGAAACGTTTACCTTTAGATTTGTAAATATAAAATTCCAAACCGCATAACTTTACAAATATAATTGATTATACAATTTGTTAAGGATCGACTATATGTATATGTTAGTAATAAGCACCTAAAGTTACTATTGTATTTTTGGAATTAAAATTCATTTAATAATAACATAAATTTGAAAAAAATGTCAATATACATCATTCGAGAAAACTTGTATGAATTAATGTATGGATTGTAAAGTAAAAGTAGGATAATAAGTAAGACGTTGTATTAAGTATTGATAGCATTTTAATGTTGATGGTAATTCGTTTAATTTTAAAATTTGTGTAAATATAATTGATCAATTTTAATTATCACATTGTAATACAATCTAATCAATTTTCTATATGTAATTATTCTATTTTATTAATTATAAAGTTAAAGATAAATTTAAAATTGAAAATAATTATTTTGTTCTAGATAAATTTTATTTTTGTATTTTGGTTTTTATTTAAAATAATAAACATTATTTTGCTTTAATATTTTGAAATAAGGAAATAGAATGCTTTTTATTTTCTTCATTAAATATTGTGTAGTGTGTAAAAACATGAATATGAAGTAAATAATAAATTATGGAGTTTTGGGTTGGTAGTGTGTAAAAACATGAATATAAAGTACATAATAAATTATGGAGTTTTGGGTGGGTATATTAATTGAAATGGAGAATTTTAAATTTTTCAAAAGAGAATAAGTTTTTATTTTTGTTATAAAATCTAAAACCTAAAAACTAAAAATTGGATCACATAGGCCAATTACATACTAAGAGATAAGAACAAAGAGCATTAAGGAATAAGATAGAAAGAGATTGGTTGTAGATATTTTTCTTACTTAACTATGGTCCAATATTCTTACTTGATGGGAGAGTCTTCAAAGGATTTCCATGAAGAGGAGATTTGCGAAGTTGACAAGGGGCATCCCTGATTGGCTAACTTATCTACAATTTTATTTCAAGTTCTTTTGATGTGAGTAGAGATGATCACTAGAATTGAAGGACAGAAGAATGCTACTCGTATGAGAAAGTTTTCAAGTCTCCAATTGTGAGATATTTTGCTAATCTAGGTGCCATGTAGGATCTTGTCAATCATGTTTATAATAAATTGAGAATCTCCATCCTCCATAAATTTGGTGTAGCCTTGAGTATGGGAAATAAATAGTCCCTCTACCAAGGCTTTCAATTCTACTATGTTCTTATTATTATATGACATATAACCTAAGTAAATGTATATACAGGATCCCAAATGATCCTCAAAGGTGCCTGCATGGTCTGCCTCACTTGGGTTACCTTTTTAAGTGTTATCAAAATTGAGCTTTAGAAAATAGATGTCGGACGGTTCTAGGAGGAGGGAATGTGCATTGTAGCAAAGGTAAACTGAGTGGGAAATCATGACTCCTACAGTAGGGAACTAGCTATAAATCAGCAAGACCACCATGCCTGAGGCCTTTTAGTGTTATTATGATAAATATTGCATGGAAATTTGTTCCTTTACATTGTTTTTTAATTGTGATTCAAAGAGATTCATGAGGGAGGGAGTGCGTCTTGAATATGTGACAATTCCTCTATTTCCAAATAGCCCAAAGGAGAGGGCCTAGAAGGAGAGTCTAGATGCAATTCAAGATAGGATTATTAAAATATTCAAGCCCCCAAAAGTTAATGGTGTGATGGATACTAGAAAGATAATGCTCTAATCTCTTCATAGTAGATTCTAGATTGATCCATATATGACTAGAATAGGGGAAACTAATGAAAAGGTGCTCCATACTTTCATCTTCCTAAAGGCATAGAGAGTACTGGGAGGGTGTTATATGGGAATAGTGTCCACACAGATGCTGATATTCCCGCTAAGATGGGTGGCTATCTTAGAAAAAAACAATCAAAGTCTACTATTGATTCCTTTTATGAAAATAGATGAGAGGAGAACCAAGAGGGCCAACCTGAGTCTTGCGCTCGATTTCCTCTCCTTCTTGATAGAGTTTTGTCGTTTTCTCTTTGTCTGCTCAGCTTATAAAGGACCTGTAGAATCACAGCAACATACTACTATGCAAGAAACAAGGATATAAGTTCATAAATAATGTAGGATCAGATGTGCATTAACCATATACAAGCATATATAAACAAGTACACAAGAATATGGAAGGAAACAAGAATAACTTTATTCAGACGAAAAGCAGCAAGAAGATTATAACCATGTGCTCTGACCCAACATCATCCTCTAGCTAAGAAGCCCTTCTTCACCTCAAGCAACGCAAAATCACCCAACACTATGAATGTACACTAGAATACTAGCAACACTTCTCTATAAAATACAAAATTGCAACCTCTGGATCTCTGTGATGAGGGATCCATATATAGATGATTACAGAGAGGTGAGTCATCTTTTGGGATCTTGATTAGTGTCCTCTCTTTGATAGTTCCTGGTTCCACTTGGAGAATGATGAACTCTTACTCATCCCTGGTCGAAAACAGAGAGGCAAGTGTCAGAGGGGAAGCTTTTGGAAGATTCCATGATCTTCCACCTCGCATTTTGTCCTTGCCATTTGTCCATTCCCGACCATCACACCCTACAGAGGAGCAATTCAGTATGCATCGCACTTTGTACACTGGGAAGGTGATATGCATCGCACCCTCTACACTGGGCTTTCAGTATGGTCCAGTTTTGACCATTTATGAGCAGTTTTCAGTGGAGAACTTCTGGGAGATGATGTAATCAGTTGACCTTGTTCCTTTAGGCAGTGAAGAAACACTTTTAGGGACTTAAAAGCCCTCAGTTTATGGAAATTTTTGATTGGGGTTGAAGTGCCCAAAAATGTCTATAACAGTTGCCCCCTAAAGCATGAGGTCGTTAATCTTTTTTGATGTCGGGTGAAATGCTTTACTATGAGGATCTGAGGTTTTTCTGAGCTGGGAGGCGACCTGTAATAAGATACAATACAATATATTGTTTGACAACATTTTTTCATGATCTAGCTGAGGCGGGCATTCCCATGCTCAGCTTTATAAACTCATTTTCATGTACATAGGACAGACGATTGTCTGTGTGACAGACTGATGATATGGACACACCATCCTTTGATTTGGATGATCATCTATTCAGCAATGATGTACACTGGATGTTTTTATATTCCTGAATATATCGCAGCCCGGATGG
The DNA here is from genome assembly GCA_000404065.3 of Pinus taeda. Classification (NCBI taxonomy): domain Eukaryota; kingdom Viridiplantae; phylum Streptophyta; class Pinopsida; order Pinales; family Pinaceae; genus Pinus; species Pinus taeda. The sequence goes on along the minus strand of APFE030608386.1, from coordinate 158,435 downwards.
ATGAAACTCGATCCGGGGTCTTCAAAACTCGTCCAATCTTCACTCGGAGTACAAGTTGATCCATGTGAAAAATGTTTTGGAGTCGAACATGGAAAGACATCGCCTGATTACCAGCCAATGATGTAAGTTGTTAACAGGCACGAGAGGAATCACTAATAATGACAATGACCCTCAAGGTACTACAGTACAATTTACGTGGTGTGAAAAAGGACTTGGCGTCGAACACCACGTAAAATCTCTTGGTCGAAGGCCATTGATGTAAACCTGTTGCCGAAAGTGAGAAACTTGACATTAAGGCATGCAAGCTTCAAAGTACTGAAAGGGTTGTTCCTAAGTCAACTTCTTGGATAATGAGCTGATGTCGACAAGAAGCGACCCGTTGCAGGAGGGCCTTAATGAATCCCACATCAACGACAAGGAACGAAGCAAATGATTTTGGAGGTGAAAACAATCTGACGATACAGGGTTCAGGGTGGCGGTCATGAAGGAATGAAGCATGAATGTATTGCAGTGGGTGAGACTCAGGTGAATTGTCTGAATGACTTCTCTTGAACATATCGGCGACACTGACGATGGATCGGTAGCGTTAACCCCAGAGATGGATGGTTTGATGGACCAATGGTGAAGACCAGTGAACGGAACAACCCAACCCGGCATGGATGCGGAAAAAGTGTCATGTTCAAGAGCGACTTGCTACCAATAAAGTTTCTTCTTATTTTCTTCCCAATTTTCCCCAGTCATTGCTGACTAGTACCTCTTTATTTTTGTCAAGCTTGAGGAGGATAACATATGTTTGTTCTATGATCCGCCCTTCAGGCGAACCTGTCGCTATATTTTAGCGAGCCTAGCGATAGTGAAACTCGTTCTTGTCCTATTGGATGAGTTTGTCGCTATTAGTTTTAATGAGTTTAACGACAAAGATAACTCGGTCTCTTTCAATTTTAGAGAGTCTGAAAGAAACGGAAAGAAGACTTCAAAGATTCTTTTTCGTTGTATAATCCCTTAAGTCTGAAAAAGCGTAAAATAATACAAAAGGGATGAATTTTCGATAGTTTTAACGAGCCGAACAAGACAAGAGCTCGATCTTTTTGTGTAATAATCCCTCAGGTCCAAAAAGATTAAAATCTAGAGGAGGGATAACACTTCCAATGCCTTTTAATGAGCCAGAGAGGCCAATCCCTCGATAATCTTTTCATATTTTATGAGTCAGGTGAAAAGAGCTTAAAGATGACTCGTTTTCGAGGAACGAGTGATGGTTTCGGGTAGTGGCTGATTCTAGGTAATATTTGGAATTTTCCAATCACGGCAGTATTACAAGGATGGCTAGCAGAATCACTCTTCGCAAATGTTCCTCGAAGGGGTAAACAATCATATGGGGGTGAATGATTGGCTAAAAATAGAGTGGAGGTGATGGTGAGAACACGACCAAGGCTCAAAAGCTAGTGATAAGGCATTCACAATGGTTATTTACCTGTTCATTTTTTAATGAGCTTAAACATGGGGAGAAACACTTGCTCATGACTTATGTTTATTTTTTAATGAGCTTGAACTATGCGCTAAAACTTCTCGTGGAGAGTTTATTTTTTAACGAGCTTGAACTCTGTGAAAACATTGCTCGCGGAGTTTGCATGCCCCCAGCATAATAACGCAAATTGAGGTGCATGCCCCCCAAGCTTCATTTCATTCAACTCGGCGGTTGGAATGAAGGTTTACTTTCGAGATCTTTGAAAGATCGTAATCAAAGACTCAATTTGGAAAGGGAGTCATTTATTTTTTAATGAAATTGACACAGTAAAAGAACTATCCTCATAATCCACCATATTTACAGTATTTGAAGGATAATTAGGGTCACTGGAATAATCTTCTTGGTAATTCGGAAGATGGGAATGATGGTGGTGATCTTCCCTTGGTGCCGCTTCTATCATTATTAGCCTATGGAATCTACAAGTAACCAAGGATCTGAAGAGGTACCATATTCCTTAGACCTATCTATCCAAACACTCGTTGAGCATTGGTTTGCCCCCTAGGCCAAGAAAATTGATTGCTACAATATTTCTATTAGGGCGACGATCCATGCTGACAAAATGTTCAGGAATCTTCTGAATCTTATGGAAGATATCATATTGTAGGTTTCCACTGTGGCCACTTCCTCCATATTTTTTGGAGGCGGTAGGGCAAAAGTACCCATCAAGGCAGGTTCTTTTAGGAGGCCTACTCCGACATTTTGAATCGAGTGAGAGCTTCCATGGATCATTGGAATGCTTCCCGTAACTTGTGAACTATTGGGGAGAAAATTTTGTTGGTCAATGATTGTAATTCCTCCTTGGGAAGGAAATGCAATTTTCCTAAAGCAGGTCGACACAACAGCTGTCATGGCATATATCCAGGGTCTTCCTAGTAGGATGTTGTAGTTAATATTTCCATCGATGACTTCAACATCGATTTCTACTATTTTTCCCCCCAGCTCGACTTGCAAGTTACTTTGTATCCCATACGGGGTGTACGTTCGTCCATAAAATGCTTTTAATGTTGTTGACAATCATGACAAAGAGGGAGACCCCAGATTTTTCCAGCAACTCATCGACATGATACATGTGGATGCCCCCTCATCAATAATTGTTCTATGAACAGTTTTGTTGAGGTCTTTCACTTGAATGAGGAAAGCTAGTTGAGCTGGTAACTGAGGGTCGTATCCTTTATGATTAAAAGATACAAGATTGGAATCTATTAGGTCAATCCCACCTATTGCTGTCAATAAAGCCTGCTTTTGGGAGGGGCAATTTTGCAGCACTTCAAGAGTCGACATCGCGGATGGCGATTGAGCTAAATCCTCCACTATATTATAGTGTTTTGCTGCTCGGGCACAAGGATTAAACGTCGATTTGTGTACTACTCCCTTGGGTGGTTTTATTGTTAATTCAGGAATGATGGGTGGCACGACTTCTGTTGAAGTCATTGTTGAACTACTAGGTTGGTCTTTGTCCTTGTTGTTCAACATTTGTGGATTCCCGTAATCTTTACTCCTTGTCGTTATAAGAGTGTCATTTAGTTGCTTCGAGACTGAAAACATTAGCACTTGGGATGGGGAAGCATTTTCGTTAGCAACCATATTTGTTCCTAGGTTTGGAAACAGATCAATCAATACAACCGAGGTTTTTGAACTTTTGAAAGATTTTCTAAGTTCTTCTTTAAATGGACAGTCCTGTGTCCAGTGATCCTCGTCACATATATGACATGGAGTTTTGTGTTTCACATTCCCAGAAGGGTTTGCAAAAGATTTCCTTGGAGATGAGTCTCCCTGGTTTTTCTTCTTCCCTTGTTTTTTCTTCTTGCCTCCTGGTTGCTTTGTTTCTTTGCCTTTGTCTATTGACACAGCATTTACTTCCGAGGCTAGAAGTTCTTCATTTGCATCTTGACTCGAAACTGTGTGGGCCTTTTTGGATGTGGCCTTTGCGGTTTTAGTGCTTATCGTGCCTATCACACCATCGCCGGCATGAGAGTCTTTGTTTGATTTAGGAGGCGGAGGGACAGAGAATTCTGGTCTAGGAGTGTCAGGATATTATCGTAGAGCGTGCCAGACTGAGTGTAGATCAAGTCTAGATATTGTGCACGAGCAATGACTTGCTCTTTAGTGATGACTCCCCCTTTTTCCACATATTCTGTAATAGCGGGTAACAGTGACTTAATAAACCATTCAGCCAATAGTTGATCAGGAACATATGTTTTTACGATTCTGCGATGATGCCGCCACTCATGAATATGATCGGATATGTGAGTGGCTATCGTTTGTTTGAAATTGGTAAGAAGCTCAGTTCCTGTTTCGTACCTGATAGGTAATTGAAAATGGCTTAAAAAGGTTGTGGCTAGGGTATTGAAGTTATCAAATGAAGCTCTAGGCAGTTCGATATACCACTTTGTTGTTGGACCAGTTAACGTGCGCTGAAAGAGGCGAAGTCGAATCGAATCATCATTTAGGGTGTTTGATGAACACCATAGATGAAAGGTCATCACATGATTCGATGGGTCTTCGCCTGGATTTCCATTGAATTTAGGAATATCCGACAGAATTTTATGTGGGATCGCCGGCCACCAAGGGGCGCAGGCAATTGGATCGTTCGTTAGTCGACTTAGATCTGGTAACTCTAGAGTTTCCATGAAGGGAAACTGTTGATTTAGGCTTGGTTTAGCATGCCCAGGATAGGACGGTAACTTTGGTAAGGTTGATGGGCATAACCATTATGATATGGTTGACACTGCTGCTCATTACTCGCAAAGACTTGTTGCTCATATCCTTGGTAAGCTTGCTGGAATTATGGTTGTTGGTATTCCACTAGCCATGGACTGTTGTCTAGCACTGACTGTTTGACCAAGATTGGGGTTGGGGTTCCCCATTTGAATATGTGCCATTCCACTAGTGGGTGATTGTGGTTGTGTCGGAGGTACAAGAGATTGTTGTATCGCCACCTGCGAAACTTGAGGTTGGCATACAATTGGCGATGCTTGTACTTGTGATACAGCCACAATAGCCAGCGTAGTGGGAATGTTTGTCATAGGTGGACTTTGTTGTATTGAGCATACAACTCTTGGTTGTTGAGATAGGACTGGTACCCAACCGCTAGTTGTGATTCCAGCATAACCCAAATTTTGTTGCGAACTCACGCATGGTTGTCCTTCTGGGGAAGACAATGAAAGGGTATACGGCCCTCCATATGACGGTAATCCAGTACTCAAAGGAATAATTTTCCTTTGGGGACCAGTTTGCCCAAATTTACCTTGTGATGGATCAATTTGTCGAGACTCAACATAAGAGATTCCAGATATAATTCTGGATGAACAAACGGGAACAGTCCATACTGTCGAAATAGTCCCAGGATGGACTCCATCCAATGATTAAAAACTGTTTGGGACAGATGGCACGCCGGAAAACATTGTACGAATAGAAGAAGGGGCTTCCGTTGTTGCTGTGTCGAGTGACACAGTCCTTGATGTTGACGGTTGTTCAGACATGTTAAGTCTATCCAAAAGATTCCTCAGCGATTCTTCAGGAACTTTCGAGGGTGGGTGAATATCCTCTGATGAAGAAGGATATAGGGCGATCCCAGCTCCAAGTTGCATTGGAGTTCTAGATGGAGGATCTTCCACAATCTCTTCTATGGAAATCAATCCAGGAGGAAGAGGTAGACCGTCAGGTCTATAAAATATTTTTGGTGCCGAAGAAGATGTAAGTCCTGCAGCAGCAGACGGTTGGGGAGTAACACATTCTGAATCGGCTGTAGACAGAACCGGTTCAGGAATAGAAGTGTTAACCGTCGCACTAGGATCAGTTGTAATGTCCTGTTGCTATTGTGGAATTTCTTCTGTAGAGGTAGGGATTCCAGAAATGTTCGGAGTAACTGGAGTCTCTGAGGATGTTGGAGTGCTTGCTCCAACCAACCTAAGGGACTTTGATCTGGTTAAACGAGTTCGCTTCATCTGGAATGGCTTCGCTTCTGGAGTCAATGATGGTTGACTCATAAGTCTCCGAGAACGATGGGGTTTTGATTGACTTTCTTTCATGATTGCGGATTACTTGATCAACTCAAAACAAAAGGGGAAAATTTTTTTCGAATTAAATGAATTTTAGACACTTTGACACAACTTGTTTTTTCAATTTTAAAGAGTCGAGAAGAAACAAAAGATGACTCTAGTTGCCTTCAATTTTTATTGAGCTTGAAGTGACAAGCACTCAGAGGAACTTTTCCGTTAAGGAGTCTGAAAAGGAGAAAAATGGACTTCTCTGGAGATCTAGGCAGAGAGGATTACCAAACCAATCGTAAAACTACAGAATACTTTTTACGGTACAGAAGTCGGTCTTCCAGAATGTTGTGTTCAGTGCATTACGATCGATAGGGTGGCAGACACGGCTTCCTAAGGATAAAGGATGCAGCCTATAGTGGTCTCCCAATATATACGCGACGGTACATGGGAGCACAAGTCCGTACTGGCACTTATTTTCTCAGAGTGGAGGAATCACCCAACCAGCACTAAAAGCAACAGTTACCAGGCTTTACGATGTCGGAATACGTCTCTAGCCTAGACCTCTAGATGTTGCGTTAAGTTCCAAAGCGTTGTTAGATTCATTGAGATTTATTTTAAGTTGATTTTGCTTAGCAGTTTGCCTTTTAGGTTCACCATGTGATGTATGTAAAATTCCTAAATGCAGTCTAAGATGATAAGCAGACATTTTATCTTCTTTCAGCAATGAAAATCCTAGCTACTAAGCGAAAGAAAGTCAAGCATCTTTTCTTCACAGATCACAGAGCACATGCTAATATGCACAGTCCTAAATCAAGAAGCATTCAAGATGCAAATGCACATGCATGTATTGGTTTTCAGCTCCCTTAATGTGTAAATGACACTAAGAAAACTATGTGCAAAATTTTTGGGTCCCTATAATACTAGTGATTACCCCATTACTATGGTAGTTGTACCCCTTATTAATATTTTTGTACCCCTATTTCCCACATATTGTTATTACTGTGCCCCATAGAATCCCTCTATTGTTATTTTTGTGGCTTTATATTATTATTATCAGGTCGGTTGGGTTATATTGTGACTCCTTAGACTCCTATATATAGAAAGGAGGTTTTTTCATTTGTATCATCCAAGAATTGTTCATTTATGTAATGTAAAGGATGTTGCCCCCTTGAAGAGGCTGAATTCTAAGGCGTTGATCTATCTTTCATCTTTTCTTAAGCTGGTTTCATAACATTTGGTATCAGAGCTTTGGATTCTAGGGTTTCACTGCTCCAAACAGGTCATCGTGGCATTTTCGCTATAACTTTTTTTCTGCGACGTTTCAGAAGTCGAAAAAAAACTCATTTGAGAAGACATTGCGCTAAATCTCGGGTCTGAATTTCATAGCTTTTTGCGCTATATTTGCAGAGATATGAGCTGAGGAAGTTAGTCCTTTTGCAAAATCCTAAATTACATTCAAAACAGGTGACCTAGGGAAAATCGTCATAACTTTCTCTCTAAGCATCAGATTAAAATTTCGTTAGAAGGTACAGAAAGAGGACGGATTGTAGTTTCTTGTATATATTTTTTAGAGGCAAAGGTCAAAATAGTGACACGTGGAACTTCATACAAGTTCGCTCTTCTGAAAAGGTCTATAATCAGGTCATTGTGGGAGATTTGGCATAACTCTTCATTGGAGAATCCAATTGAGGTCAGAATGGTGGCATTGGAAAGAGGAGATAGAGGGCTACCAGAAGTTGTCATTTCAGAACTAGGTGTTCTGAAAGTACAGAGATACATCAGAGGCAATATCAAACTCCTACAAAGAAAAAAAAGGTGTGTATATTTTTTTAAATTTTTGCTTAAGATTGGTTTGAAAACTTATTTTGAAGGAATTCAAAGGGCTAGTAGAGCATTATTATTGCTAACTGATGCCTCGAGGAAAGAAAATGCAAACACCTAGTAAGGAACTGGAAAGCTCTAGCATGACTCATGAAGAAGAGGAAGAAATGTACATGATATATCAAAATTACAAGACCAAGTGCAAAAAATGTCAGCCTCACAAAAGCTAACAGAAGCTAAGATAAATGGCATGGAATCTAAGATAAAGGACGTGGAAGCTAAGATGGACGATTTGAAGACGGATTTGAAGACAGACATGGAAGAATTGAAGATAGATTTGAA
>APFE030608386.1:100756-150745 GCA_000404065.3 Pinus taeda | reverse complement strand
ATCTGATTCCGATAAGTATTCATGGAGATATGAATTTATTTTGATTATGGAATTATTATCAAGCCGACCTAAAACTCATGTAGGCTCAGAAGCCCAACAGTCACATCTATTAACCCACCAACGCTGTGTATAAATATAAGAGTACTTTTCCTCAGTTTCATCTCATCTCATCACATCTCTCTCTCTCTACTACACAGATATGAGTCTCTTCTCTACTGCGCTGAAATGGGTCTCTCTCTCTCACACATGTGAAAACGGAAGCTGTTGAATTTGAAGCTGCAACTACAGAAGTAAATATTGAATTACGAGGCCTAGAAGATCTCCTCTTTGGAACTGTTCTATAGGTTCATCTGAACCTCCTTTGAAAGCCTCAAATTTTGGTGGTGGAATGAAGTCAATCCGATGAACGGTTTGCAAGATATCGACTGCCCTAGTTTGAAGCCGGAAACTGCTGCAACTACAGAAGTAAATATTGACTTATGAGGCCTAGAAGATCTCCTCTTTGGAACTACGTTGTAGGTTCATCAAAACCTCCTCTGAAATTCGCAACTTTTGGTGGTGGAATGAATTCAATTCGATGAATGGTTTGCAAGATATCGACTGCCCTAGTTTGAAGCCAGAAATTGCTGAAACTGAAGCTGCAACTGCAGAAGTAAATATTGACCTATGTGGCCTAGAAGATCTCCTCTTCTGAACTATCCTCTAGGTTCATCTGGGCCTCCTCTAAAAGCTGAACCTTTTGGTGGTGGAATGAAGTCAATCCGACTGTTGGTTTGTGAGATATCGTCTGCCCTAGTTTGATAATGAAGCCGCTAATGTTGATGCTGCTGATCTAGGGTTTGCTACTGCTGATATGAATCAGATTTATTGTACTATTTCTCTCTGCTGAATTATTGAAGATAAAAGAAGATTTGATCAAAGGGTTTCCCCACACATTGTTGGGTTTGTCCCTGGCTAGCCGCCACATCTTGTGTCTCTTGTCTTGGCTTGTTTTCTGTCGATCGTTTAATGTTCTATCTGCATTTTACTTTATATATACGTGATTGCTAATCTGTGGAATATAATAAGAAAAAGAAGTAAACTGTTATAAGCATATAACATACCATAACTTAATAGAAACACTCATAAACAGTGATAAAAATCTCATCAAGTTGGCATAAAATTTATTAGTGAGCTTGTAAACAAGTGAAAAGGGTTGATTGTAATCAATAAGTCATTCACTGTTTGATGACTGTCACACTTTTCTGAAGGCATATTGAGGTTTGAAATCATAACAGTAGCATTAGCATCACAAACTGATCTGGGCAAAGTGACTTTGGTGGTAGGTTGTTTTATTTGCCTCTAAAATCATAATATACTGAGAGATTGATTGCATCCACTTTCCTTTTGTCATTATTCATAATCCCAAGGACTGATCTGATAATTTTTTGGATTTAATGCAGCAGTAATTCTGAACTTGTCATCTTGCTTAGCATCTACATTAACATACTTTGCTTCTGTTAGAATTTCAGTACTTTAAAAGATGAATGGTAAATTGGATTGTTAAACAGCACTGACTTTTTCCTTAAAGATTTAAAGGAAGCATTGTTGCACCTAATCATAATTCAGATTTGGTGACTATTGCATTATCACCGACATATTGCTTGTTGAGGTTGCAAACAAGATCAATAGCATTTAATATCTTCTTACATGGTTAAACATTTCATGTTACATCACTTGCGATCTAATTGTCTTGGCATTTGAAGTAATTGTAAGAGCACTAAATCGCCCATCTCTTAAGTGTTTAAAATCATTGGCATTATACTCTAACTCACTAATAAATTTTTTTGCGTGCGCGAGTCTGCCTGAGAGCTGCGCAGACCTAGCCGTCTCCCTGTTTTTGCAGGCCTCTCTCGACAGCCTCCTGTTGCTGACTATTCCCTGACCATGCACCCCTCAGAGGAGGGTGACCCCCTCTCATCCAGGCACCAAGGATCTGAAGAAAACGAAGAAGCATTTGTGACTCCGATAGCTGTGAATGGAGCTCCAGAGAACAGGCCAACAATCAACAAATTTGTAAAGAAGCTTGAGGACATACCAGAGATCTCTCTCCCACCTGCTCTCCCTCGAAGAGCAGCTCTTTCTTTGGCAGAACGTGGACTAGTTGGGCAGTTCACGGGGTTATGGCCGTCACCCAAATCAGTACAAAAATGGGTTGAAAGAAACTGGAATGCAACCATCTAGGGAAAAATAGCAATATAATTTTGTGGAAGGGGATACTATACCTTCCTCTTCGAATCCAAGGAAGATAGAGATTTGATCTTCAGAAACGGTCCTTACTTCATGGATTCCAAAGGTTTATATCTAAATAGGTGGACACCAGATTTCGATCTAAAAATGGATGTGCCAAGCGCAGTCCCAGTCTGGGTCAGACTACCACACCTTCCGCTACATTGCTGAGGAGATGATTCAGTCAAAGCTATAGGGAATGCAATGGGAAAGTATATAGACAGATGCGAACCAAAGGATAACATGCATGCATGTGCACGAATATGTGTGGAAGTAGACCTTGGAAAAAGTCTTCCAGAGGCAATAAAGATCAAGGTAGATCAGTGGACGCATATACAGCAGCTGGATTACGAGCAGATTCCATTCAAATGCAAGGTATGTCATGAGTATGGTCATTTTGCTAATAGATGTCTTAAAAAAAAGAGATTGAAAATGTAGAAGATCAAGAGAACACATGGGAACAAGTAAAAAGGAAAAAACCCATCAATAAGCAACCAATATCAACTGCCTCTCATTTTCAAGAACCAAATCAGACTACTTCTCAGCCCTCATTGAAGGTTATGTTCCCACCCCACACATCTACGAATCCCTTTGGGCCCTTGGAAGACTCTATTGAACCATCCTCTCCCAGATCCCCAATATCCAACCCCAACTCCCTTGCACACATTCCCTCTTCCTCTATTCCCATTTCTCCTCCACCTCTTCCATCAGTGGACCGCATATTAACTAGAAATCAAAGCTAAAGAAAACCCTCAAACCTTGGATCAGCAAAAAAAAGTGCGAAGAAAATCCAACAAGGAAATAAGAGACAAGGTAGCAGCTAAAAAAATGGCACTAGTAACCCTTCCTTGGGAAAAATGTAGGAAACAATGAGAAAAGTTAGCAAAGAGGAAAGGGAGGTTTCCACCAGCACAATAGTAAATAATGATAGTGGTCTCTTGGAATTGCCGTGGCCTTGGCACCACTTTCAAAGCCAATGCAACTAGAGATATTTTACTCAAAGGAAAGCCAGACATCTACATGATTCAGGTGACCAAAACAAGAAATCAAGAAAATGAAAAATTGATTCAAAAATTAAGAAATTTTGATGGAACAGTGTTAAAGGCAATAGGAGTATCAGGAGGAATATACACCATATGGGAAAAAAGAAAATGGGAACTTATAAACCAAAAAATCAGCAAACACTGGATTAGAACAGATTTGAGAGACTTCAACACAAAGGAACTGTATAGTTTCATGAATGTTTATGCTCCAAATCATTACAAAGACAAAGAACATTGCTGGAATTCGATAAAAGAAGAACTAGCAGAAAGGCAAAATGGGAAATTAATCCTTGGAGGAGATCTAAACCTGGTAAGGAACACCAAAGAAAAATTTGGAGGGAACTATCATATAGACCCGTCAAGGGAATCCCTTGAAGAAATAATGAAACAACATAAACTAATCGACATTCCTCCAAGCAATGGGAAGTACACATGGAGTAACAAAAGAATAGGCAAGAATAATATCAAGGAAAGGTTGGATAGAATCTTAGTACAAGAAAACATAGCAGCTGATTTCACTTCTGTGGAAAGCAAGATCATTCACACAACAACTTCAGATCACAAGCAGGTGGTATTGAGCATGGGTAAGTTGGAAAATCAAGGCTTGCTCCTTTTCAGATACAATTCAAGTGGGACAGCACTGAAGAGTTTGGAAATCAAATCAAAGAGAGCTAGACAAAAAGTATCACTGGGTCTCCCCATTATGTTTGGGAAACAAAGCTAAAGAATTTAAGGCTGCACTTAAAAATTTGGGCAAGAGAAAATGATTTTCGAGACAAAGGTAGGAAAACAGATTTATGAAAAAAATGGACAACATTCATAAAGAAAAATAAAACCAAGAAGAAAGCAAGCAAGATTATCTACAAGAAAAGGATTTTTTTTGGAAATTTACAAGCAAAATAGAAAAGAAGAAGAAGAAAGTCGAATGAAGTCCAGATGTCTCTGGCTGAAATTGGGAGATAAAAACACAACCTTTTTTCATAATTCAATGAAAATAAGATGGGCAAGAAATCAGATTGAACAGATTCAAGTAGATGGGCAAGAGATAAAGGGAGCTGAAAAATTAAAAATTGCAGCACGCAATTACTTTCAAGAGCATCTAATAGCAAACGATCAACAAACAGTTAATGAAGAATTTTTGCAGCACATAAATAAAAAAATAAGTGCTCAGCAAAATGCAGAAATAAATAAAGAGATCACTGAGGAAGAAGTCAGGGAAGCGGTTTGGATTCTTCACCCTGACAAGGCTCTTGGACCAAATGTGTTTACAATGGCTTTTTACAGACAACACTGGGATATTATTAAAAAGGATTTTATGAGAATGATTAAAAATTCCTTTCAAAAAAAAAAATTGGAGGAAACACAAAATCTTCCTATTTGGCACTCATACCCAAAGAATCCAATTCAATAACTTTCAAAAGATACAGACCAATCTCTCTTTGCAATTCTTCATATAAAATAATCACCAAAATTCTTGCAAATCGAATCAAGAAAATTCCTCTGGAAATCATATTGGTAAATCAGGGTGGTTTTGTTCCCAAGTGACAAATCACAGACAATGTGATCATTGTCCAGGAAGCCATTCACAACAACGTTCAAAGGAAAGAGAAAGGAATGATAGTAAAGCTAGACATGACAAATGCCTTTGATAGAGTTAATCATAATTATTTAGCAGCAGTACTCAAAAAATTTGGCTTCTCAACATATATAATAGAGACTATTCAGGCTTGTATATCAACCCCCATGGATAGCCCCTCTAATAAATGGAAGGCCCAGTAAATTTTTTCAGAGCACAAGAGGGCTAAGTCAAGGTTGTCCTCTATCTCCATTCCTCTATATCATCATGGTAGAAACTTTAAGTGCAGCGCTGGAAAATCAAAGAAGGGAAAAAAATAACAAGTATACAGATAGCAAGATGGGTTAAAAATATAAATCATTCACTATTTGCCGATGATACCCTTCTTATGGGGGGAGGGGGCATCAAGCATAATAGCTAGAAGATTTAAAAAAGTGTTGTATGATTTTCTTCAAGCCTTTGGAGAAATGCTAAATAATACTAAATGCAGAATATATAACTAGAACACTTCTCCAAAAGATATGCAACATTTATCACAAATTCTGGAAATTCCAATACAAACAAAATGGACTCACTTTACATATCTTGGGCTGCCGCTAGCTAAGGAAAATGTAAAAGCGGAATTATGGAGCAAACAAGTGGAAAAAATGAAGGATAAAATCCAGAATTGGGGAGTGATGTGGCTTAATTTGGCAGGAAGAGTGACCATGATCAAGGCACTCCTTTCAGCCCTTCCCATCTATCAATATGCGATCATTCTAGCCTCGGCAAGTGCACACAAGAAAATGGAAATAATAATAAGAAGTTTCCTATGGCAATGAGGAAAACAAGAGAATAAAAAATTCAGCTAAGTACATTGGGAGCAAGTCACTCTTCCTTATGAAAAAGGAGGTCTAGCAATATGCTTACTAGACCAAATGAATATTGCTTTAGGGATAAAAATAATTTGGAGAATGATAAGTGGAAAGGAACAATGGTGGGAAAAAGTGCTAGCCATGAAATATTTGAATCATCATAGAACAAAATTGATAATTGAATTCATTCCAGTCAGGCCTTGCACACAAGTCTGGAAACTTGTAAAGAATATAATTCCCCTTATTAGAGACCAAATTTCTAAAAACCCAGGAAATGGCAAAATAGTTGCAATTTGGGAGGATCGAATAATGGGAAGAGACCCTCTACATCTCTAGTGGATCTAAGAGGACTCCAGTGTTGGATGCAAGAGAGAAGGATAAATACTTTATATTCAATGTTTGAGTGGAATCATGATAACTGGCTTGAATGGAAAACACCAACAATTCCAAAAAGATTAAAAGGTCAATGGGAGAAACTAAAATCTCACCTATCAGAGGCAACTCCTATAAACAGAGAGGATCAGGAAGACTTTGTGTGGGACCCAAATGGAGGGGAATATACGGTGAAATCAGGGTATAGCGTCTTCCAAGAATAGCAAAACCAACAAGATTGGAGTCTATGGAAGGCAACCTGAAAAACAGAATGTCTTCCTAAAATCAAAGCTTTCATTTGGACTCTACTTAAAGGGAAAATTCTAACCTATGAAAATTAAAAAAAAAAGGAATACAAGGGCCTTCTCGGTGTGTCATGTGTCAAATGAAGGAAGAAACAATTCAACATCTCTTCGTGGACTGTAGGGTGGCTAGAGAATGCTGGACTCAGATAACAAGCCCGCTGGAAATAAATATAAATTTCTCAAATCAGCTGTCTGCACATTATAAAACTTGGGAGAAGATCTATCCTTACTCAAAAAGAAACAAGGCCACAATAAGCAGGATCTGGAATTGCCTCCCCTCAATTTTGTGCTGGCAAATTTGGCTAGCTAGAAACAAATGTATTTTCAAAGACCAAAAACCAAGAATAGGCAAGATTCTTTCAAAAACATGGAGCCTAGTATCATAAATAATAAGCTCCAATGGAATGTCAAATGTGGATCAGAATAGCCTACAGCAAGAAGAGAAAGATTGGTACAACAAAGCAATATTAGAAAAAAAGATAGAAGCTACAACAAAAAAGAAAAAAGCTTCCATAGCCAAGAATTGGAAGTCAAGGCTAGATGATAAAGAATTGGAAGAATGGAGGAAAAATAAAAAAAGATTCAATCTTTTTTTCGATGGGGCTTCAAAGAATAACCCAAGAAAAGCAGGTGTAGGTGGAGTAATTACAAACCTTAATGGGAAAACAATTATTATTTATGAATGGAGTTTTGGAGAAATGACAAACAACAAGGCGGAAGCTTACAACCTTCTCTTAGGCACAAGACTGTTAAAAAAACTTGCAATTAAAGATTCTATAATTATAGGAGATTCGGAAATTATCATAGTAGCATTGGTAAATAAAAAGGATTTCAATAGTATCACTATTAATAAAATTTGTCAGAGGATCGGAGCAAATATAACAAGTCTGGGAAAAATAACTTTCAAACATGTGTGGAGAAATCAAAACCAGGAAGCAAATAATTATGCCAATAAAGCAATTGAAAGATCAGTTGTGACTGTAAGTCTATATCGTAAACATACCATGATTTCCACAACTATGAAGAGGACTAAGAAAGCAGAAAGTGGAAAGAAGTATAATAAAAGGAAAGATAAAGATGATCAAATTCTCATTCCAAGATTCAGATTGTCAGCAGAATACAAAGAAGATTTGGAATTAGTGGATCTCAAGTGTAATCTGCAAGATTCAGAGCACAAAATCCACTCAATCCCCTACAAGCTTCATATCACGCATGATAAGGATTACAGGCGTCCTTTACCTCTGAGCAAAGACGTTATCAGTCATATCAGTCACAAGCTCCAGGATCAAAAATGTCACACAAGTGCAAGGTGTTCTACAACGGGCAGCTGTACAAGCACAAAGGTAATCTACAACAAGACAATCACCTACATTAGTAGGTTAGCCATCTGCTCTAAGGTTAATAAATTGGTCAAAGAGCATAGTCATTTTTGCTATCTAGAAAGTCCAGCCTCTTCACTTTCAGGCTATCTCTTAAGTGATCAGATTTCTTTGTATCCCTCCGCCTCAAATCCTCCTGATGATCCTATTACCAGCCGGAAGCTTTCAACAACTCATCATATCCTTCCTCCCGACCCATCAATTCGTATACTCAAGCTCAATCCACCTCAGAGTGGTATAACTTTGCTGACTTTAGTTTCTTTCCAGTGCTTTCCCCCAACTAATAGCACCTTCAGTATACCTCTTGCTCATAATCCAAATACTCAGAATCCCATAGTAGTCTCTCTTCACTCATGTGTTCCCCCCCTCTGTATAACTCATAGGTTTTGGTTCTTAAGAACTACCCTCATTTTGAGAGCAACGTCCTCAGTCTTCTGGTTACCAAGAGCCTATTACTCTTATCATCCTTTACCTCTCGCATAATCAGCTTCTTCCAGCCATCTACTCCCTTCAAGACAACTCCGTGGATTGTTATTGTAGCACAAAGCAGGATCAACACACACTCGTTTCTCTCAGAGTATTGGGAATTTTTCATCAAGTGGACTCCATCAGCCAAAACTTTGTCATCAAGAATAGAGGAACAAGCAGAGCACATCAAAAAAGGGCCATCACAAGGATAAAAAAAGACAGCCTCTACAGAAGATGAAAGCAATACAATGGCTTGCAATCCTTTAGATAGAGCAAAAAAGAACGATAGTTGCCCAACTTGTAGGGCCAATAGATTCATGATTGGAAGGTTTAACCAAGCTTTAAAGGACCTCAGGGTAGAAATGAAGACAACTAATGTGTACATGCAAAGGGATATAGATAAACAAAGAGCTGAAATAGATCTAAAAGACAAATCAAGTATCTTGAAGAAATAGTTGAGTACATCAAGACCCTCAGTCAAAGCCAGCAAGGGGAAACATCCATCAGGAATAGCAAGAAGCGCTGCCCTCGGCAAGAGGAATCAGTAAATCAGTTCTGGTAATCTTGTCTTTCGTATAATGCAGTGCAATTATAGTTTGTTTCTAGGACAGTTTGTAAGGCAATATGCCATACTAGTTTTTGATTTTTATAGAACTCAGACTGCAAATGCGGATGCTGGGACTGCGCTCCCATTTTGTGCACCACACTTGAACTAGCCTCCTTCTGAATGTACAACGAGCTCGCTCCTTTTCTGTTTGCAATATAAAACAAATAGCCGACACTGTTAAAAAAAATAAAAATAAAAAATCATTGGCATTATGTAATATTGGCATAAGATCATTAATCATTGGCATTATCTTGGAAGGCTCCTACTTAGCATTAATATTTCTATCATTAGTGGTTAAGTGCTCTTGTCTCTTTACTTGGTGAATATCTTTATCTTGAGCATATTAGTGATCGATCATATCGTGGATATCTCTTGTTGGCATTTGTTAATCTAGCACCTATTCTTGTTGTTAAGATTGCCTTTCCATTCATCAATTAAGTACTCTTGTCATAGGATAACCATAACTAAGTACTTAAAACAACCTAAGAAATCTTATCTTAAGAAGCACTCATAATCCTTGCACTTCATCTAGGATAATCATTCACCCAAGCAGCAATTGTTAATCCAGTTACATGGGATTTAATTAACAGTAAGCAAAAAATTGACTCCATAAGGCACTGGCCTCAGAATTGAATCTAATCTAATCTTTAACTCTTACTTAAATTAACCAAGTAGGTAGGCTACTCAATCGTTTCTCCCGAACTCTTTGGTTGCCAACTTGTCCTTCGTCTTCACATTTCCATAGGGACCACCCCCCATAGCCTGTTGTTGGGAAACAACTAGAATGGAGAGGTCAAGGATCAAAGTGACAACCCCTGGCTTGAGTTGTTCTTGTGGTCCCTGTATAATCTCAGTGGCAACAATGCCTAAGGTACCCCTTGACTTATATTTAAAATTGAGGTCTTGCTTCATTCTAACTATTAACGACAGATTTATGTATACAAATTTGGATGTTAAGTGCCAACATATGTTCATGGATATTAAATGGGGTGTGTTCAACATTACAAAAGTCCACCATTCAGTATCAGTGGTTCGTGAAAGCTATACAGTCTGAATTCAATGTCATAGAGTTCACCATTTGATACGGATGGTTTGTGAGTACGTTAATTATATGGTTACTGTTACGGCTCAAATTAACAGTGTTGGCATGGTTCAGCCAAGATTGCTACATGGTAAGCACTATTAGTACACTCAATGTCACCTCGGTGTATTCCTCTCACTTTAGGCCAACTCCCACTAAATTCCATGGGCAGTATTCCTACACACAACGACTCAACCAAAGAAATGATAGATGAGTGCCTAGATGAAGTATATGGAAGAGGTAGGGGTTAGTTAAAAAATCGAATTCTGATCTAATTTATGATGTAATGACAAATGAATATCGTAGACCAATGATGGAAAAGTACCCAATATGCTAAGAAAATGAAGTTGAATCACCACAAATTGAGTATGATAACTTCTTACCACAATTGAAGGTAAAATGGAGTTGTTATACCTATTCTATACGGTTGTAGGAAGATAAAATATTTGTTGTTCAGACAATCTTTGTGTAGGTTCTAGTTGAAGATGCCATCTAATCCTTCTTTGCCTACCAATTTAACAGACAATGGTGATGAGTGGTTTATGCCTACATGAGAAGGATCATCATATGGATTGAGGAAGCATGCTATAGCATAGGGGAACTATATTATTCCTATTACCCACCATTTTGTGGGTGATATCCCTAGGAGAAAAAAATTCTCCATGATGGTCCTTAGCCAATAGACAATAGCCCTTTGCAGCCACCAACTAGCTTGATGTGCTATTTCTCCACCACCTGAGCCAGCCATGCGGTTCCTCGCTCGTCTGTCATGATCGTATGTTTGAAGGTGGGCCTCCCAAACCTAAAGGTATGTTTTGTTATTTGCAAATTGAGTATTCTAGTTTATTTATCATGGAAGCTTTGGACATGGATTAATGGGGGGATTTGGTGGAAGGAGTGGTCTAGGTCTGTGCTCTTGTCCTCTAGGTCTCTTTTAGGATGTTAACCTTGCACCCTAGTCCCGTGGGATCTTTTTTATTGATCTATTGGTTTCAAGGATGGTAGTACATGGGAAACCCAAATTTTGGTTGCGTTGTCCCGCTCCCCGCTTTACATATATTACTCCCCTTCCTCTCACTACACCCCCAATCATCTCTCCTCTCACCTGGGTCCATATTCCTTCACTGGGTCCACATAGGGTCAGCCACCCCCTCCCCTTGCCCCACACCTTGGGTCGGGCCTCGAATGATGCCCGGAGGTTGATGCAGAGAAAAGAAAAAGAAAAAAAGCATAATTGGCCACATTCAATAGGAAATTGTAGTATGTACCACAAAATGCGAAAGATGGCCGGGACAAAAACATTTAGCACGTGGGCAAAAGCCATGACATGAGCTTTAGCCCATTCCATGGCCATAACCCTGGTTCCTACATGGCCCTTGATGAGCCTCTTTTATCATTCAGGAACCCATGACTGTCCCAACCCCCGGTGGGCGATGAATTGCCCCACCTTAAAAGGGGGCATCCACTACTATACTTCACACATCGTGCTCTCATTACCTACAGCCCCGTAGTTAACTAAAGAAAATCATAAAACACATAAGGCATATGAATAAGGGTCGAAAAATCAAGGTCGAGGTAACTCATGCACCACGATTGCTCCCTCCTACACATTATTTACCCAAGTGTGGGCTTCCCTTTTATTAGCTACCCTTGTACCATGGCATGTGATCTAGGTTGCCCTCTTTCATTCTCTACTCCATTCGATCATTATGCCACGTGCCACTACCATTTGAAAGATGTACCATGGACATACCACCCCTTTAGAAGTAGAAACTGTTGAAATTTCTAAGTCTAACTGTTAGAAATTTTATATGTATTCTTATGGTTTATTTCTCCTACTTGTTAATTACAAACAAGTTATTTAAACATATAAACATTGAAATAAACACAATACAGTCTCAACCATCTACAGATCAACAACTGAAAGAAATAGCAAACACACAAGTGACAACATTATTTTTGGATAACTCGTCCCCGAAAAAACCCAACTTGGGAAAACTGGTGCAACAATTCTGAGGGTTACTTATTATGTAGTATATCCTTGAGTACCACTGGGTGCCAAACTGGCTCACCCGACAGAAAAATAAACAGCAGTAATACCTCTCTATTCAGAAGCAGATATTCAGAACATCTAGTCCATGAAACCATCTCCAGCACCACTGAAGCACTGTGTCAGCCCTCCTGGCCTTTGCATCAGCCTCAAAACCCTCTACATCAGTCCTCTGAGGCATTGTGCAGCCTCTACGACCCCCTGCGTCACTTCTACTACCCTCTGCATGGATCATGCAAGCCCTTCTGGCTCTGCATTGTCTCTGCTGAGCTTTGCATGGCCTACTCTGGCTTTTGCATTCACCTCTCTGTCTCTGCGCTCATCTCTCGGCACTATCTCTGCCTCTCTATCTCGTACTCACTACCCCTTGCTGCAAACTGACGATCACTAATTCGACTATCTCTTAGCAAACCCCGTTTTAGAGAATCGAATGATTGATCACTTTGGTGTGTTCTCCAACTGACCTTCAAGCCTTCTCTTATACTTTTCTTGTTGGTCCTTCAACAGCCGAGATTAAATCTCTAATCAACGACTAAGATTAGATTTGTCTTGATCTTTATCCTTTGGAACCTTCTAACCCAGTTTTATATTAATACCCATTAATATTTTATTTTTCATAAGTTACACTTAGGAACTCTATTAAAATAGTAATTATTTTAATATCTCCTTAACCGGGTAGAATCTGCCCAAACCATTTCTGTGTCTTGGAGATCTCATGTGCTTTAGCCTCTCCACCAATTTTCATGGCTAGGGTACATCCGATACTACCCCAAATCAACACTCCCTCTTGGCGAGGACTGTGCTCTAGTATCCACACTGAGTATCACTCTGATTATACGACACCGGTACCTGTGCTGATGCGAAGCCTCCCCTCCCAACATCCTCTGCACTGATGCATCCTGTACTGTTGCCCATGGCCTTGCCACTGCCACTGTTGCATTTGTATGACAACTCCCTCTGCATTCGTGTTGCTCTGGTCCTGTCTCCCAAAACTGCATCTGCACTGCAACCCCCTCTCATCATGTTGCATCGTGCTACTGCTAACCGCTACTGCACTGCAACTCAGTTACTGAGAAGTAAGTAACTGATCCACCCAACTACTGATATCCCTGTCAGGCTAGAAACACTCTCGATGTTGAAGCTCTCTCTGCTGCTATCAAGTGCTCCCTCTACTGCCTTTGCACTGTTGCAACAACTCCTTGCCTCTCACACCATTGCAAACCTTTCTGTGCCATCCTGCACTGTTGCAACCTCCTCTGTGCCTCTTGCACTGCTGCAGCCTGCTAGCTCTGCGCTGCCTGGAACTACTGTACTGTAGCACTCTGTCGCTTCATCTGCATCTCTTTCTACAAACATTTGCCAGTCCTGCTACTTTTCACTTCGGGGCTCTTGTAGCAAGGATCTGATCCAAGGGTTTGGGTACCTCAAGGATCCTACCCCTCATCCCTTGTAGTCTTTTTGACTACAACTCGATGTCTCCCCACCTCTTCTCTAGAGGTACATGAGCACTAATGGCACAATCGTGGTCCTCCTCTACCTCCCTTTCCGCCTTCGTTGGCGCTGCCTTGGAGTCAGACGCCTCTCCCTTGTTCTTCTTCCTCAGACACTGGTTCACATAATGACCCAGTTCCCACAGTTGAAGCATTTGACCTTGGAGAGGTCCTTTTTCTTCTTCTTCTCCTGCTTTCCTACAGATGCCAGAGCTACATCCTCTTCCTCTTCTTTCTTGATCCGGACTCCTTTGCTACTACTTCTCGTCTTGCTCAGTCGTCTGATCTCTTCTTGACGAAGAGCTACCCACAATTCTTCCCAATCTGGAAGATCTACCTTACCCAGAATGCTCTGGACAAATGTCTCCCACTCCTCGGAGACTGTGTTTAGAGCGGTCGTCACCATCAACACCTGATCCAGTGTGGCCCCTATAGAAGTCAGTTGGTCTCGGATCTCCTTCAGTCTACCGAGGAAGTGATCTATTTGCTCCCCCTTCTGCATCTGGTATGACCACAACTGATTCTCAAGTAACATCTTCCTCTACACGGAAGTATGCTGGTACAATTTCTTCAAGGCGTCCCACATTTCCTTTGCCATGTCCTTCTTGGCAATATGTTGGACCAGATGATCCTTGACCCCATCAAGGATGATGCATTTCGCCTTGGCCATTGCCTCTTCATACTTTTCATTATCAATCGAGTCAACTGGGATCGCCACCGTTCTCAAGGCGAAGGCCTTGATGCGATGTCTATCTGGAATGGACAAGATCCTAGCCTTCCAGACCACAAAGTTGGACACTCCGTTCAGCCTGTCCTGATCCCTCAGCCCATTCATGGGCATCTCTCTGTTCTTCTTGTCGACTCCTCCAAGTCTCTCTACTTCCCTCCGAAAGTTCTCTCTTCAACTCCTGCTAAGTCTCTCTACTTCCCGCCTGGAAGTTCTCTCCTAGACTCCCTCTGAGTCTTGATTTCCCTTCTGGAAATCCTCTTGCCAATTGTCAAGTCGCACCTCTCCGATCTTCTATGCGCCTACAACATTGATCCGGATTCCTTGGCTAGAAATTCGCCTCGGGAGCGACTCACTCTACCTTGGTTTTGTCCTGTTAGGTATTGTTCAGCCTACAATACCCCACCAACTTCACTCCTCACAAACTCCCCACAGCTTCCTAAACCCCGACAACTAAAGGACTGAGCCTCTAGGCTCTGCGCAATCCCGACACTGGCTGAAATGCTCCCCTAGCCAACTGCGTCAACCCTCCTAGTCTCTGCATGGCTCTGTGTGAGCCTTTTCTGCCCTCCTCAGCATTAGCGCTGACCTCTCTCTAGCCCGGACTAATGACGCAGTCCCTCTGCATCAACCGTTCTCCGCTGTTTTCTGCTAGGAACAACTTCTGTTACTCGGGACAACTGTTTCTGCTGCAAATGCTCTTCTTCAGCTATCCTGTGACCTGCAACCACGCTTTGATACCATGTTGAAATTTCTAAGTCTAACTGTTAGAAATTTTATCTGTATTCTTCTGGTTTATTTCTCCTACTTGTTAATTACAAACAAGTTATTTAAACATATAAACATCAAAATAAACACAATACAGTCTCAACCATCTACAGATCAACAACTGAAAGAAATAGCACACACACAAGTGACACCGTTATTTTTGGACAACTCGTCCTCGGAAAAACCCAACTTGGGAAAACCGATGCAGCAATTTTGAGGGTTATTTATTATGCAGTATATCCTTGAGTACAACTAGGTGCCAAACTGGCTCACCTAACAGAGAAAAATAACCGGCAGTAATACCTCTTTATTTAGAAGCAGATATTTAGAAAATATGCTCCACGAAACCCTCTCCAGCACCACTGAAGCATTGCGTCAGCCCTCTTTGCCTCTGCATCAGACCTTTGAGGCACTGCGCAGCCTCTATGGTCCTCTACGTCACTCCTGCTGCTCTCTGCATGGATGATGCAGGCCCTTCTGGTTCTGCGTTGTCTCTGTTGAGCTCTGCATAGCCTGCTCTGGCTTCTGCTTCTGCTTCTTTGCCTCTGCGCTGGTATCTGCGCACTATCTTTGCCTTTGTCTCGCACTCACTACCCCTCGTTGCAAACTGATCACTGATTCGACTATCTCTTAGAAAACCCCGCTCTAGAGAATCAAATGACTAATCACATGTGCTTTAGCCTCTCCACCAATTTTCATGGCTAGAGCACATCCGATGCTACCCCAAATCAACAGAAACCCCCTAATAGGATGCCTAGTTAACCCTATTTGAAGCTTGGAGACATTAGCGCCCCACTATGGAAGGGCATGCCATTGTGAAGTGCCCACTTGTTGCCCTTGGTTTATAAACTCTTTTACTTGATTTCTTTAATGACTTGGTATGTTGGAAGGCATGGGGACACAATGGATCGTATGTAGGATTGCAGATAGTTTCCATTTGGGTTTGGTCTCCCTATACGGGGTCTTGACCCCCAGAGGGCTACATTGGCACATTTAGGGTGTGTGTGTAGAGAGCCATGGGCCTCCACAACAACATACAACACTCCATGGATCCCCACAACCATTCAAAGATTGCTCATGGTTCACTTCTTGGACGAGGAAGATGCACCTGATCCATCATGCCCAACTGACCCCACAGTTGCACCATACACTTGGCAAATAATCCAAGACTTGCACGATGATCTGGTATCACGTACACCATCATCCTAGCCCTTGGAGGCGATCTACAAGCATCTTCAATTTGTTTGGAGACCCATGAGGGCACTTGTGTGCCCCCACATACCGTTTGGAGCACCATGGGTTATTACAAGGGGCCAACCCCTTGTCCACTGCATTTAGAAGTCCAACTCCACCTTATGGCACATATGGACTTCATTAGGCCTCATCCAAAGCCCAACAACATGCATTATTGATTATTCAACCTCTTGAGAGGCTTAATCTTTTGTTTATGAGCTAGTTTGGTGGGCTTGTCACCAAAAGATAACTATTTTGCACATTATTTTTATTTTAGGGGCTAATGTAGGCCCAAGTAGCTAAATCGAACTCATTAGAAGTGTATAAATAGAAGTGATGAGGATTCATTTTAGCATCATCACTTGGTTTGGACTTGTATCTCTTTAGAGATTTTCGCTATTCCTTCTTGGTGGACGAATTTTTGGAGCATGGAATGAATTTTGAGGTTTGGATTATCTATTCTTGTCTTGGAGCTTCTTGATTGTCAAATTGTTGATGGCTGGATATATTTTCTTACATGTAAGTACAAATTTAATGCTATTCTTTCTTTTTACTTTGTCAGATACATTGATAATGGGATTTTTGCTATACTAGGTCTAATTATTGCATGCATTATTGCGAAATTGTGGAATTATTGTTTCTAGATAACATCTCTCTATGTATGGGTCATGTATGTTGAACAAATTTTCCTAGTGATGATTCTATGTTTGAATTCATCTCGATAAGCCATCTCATCTTGCAAAACGAAGTATAAATCTTTAAGGTCACTTTCTTTTTTCCTAATGCTAAGTGAAGTAGTCCTTGAAGCCTCCTTGACCTAGAAACAAAGTCCATTCTCATTATTCTTCTTGACTTCAATCTCCCCAAATGATTAGGTACTGGTCTACCGTGAGGTGGTCACTTTAAGAACTATTCTTCTTCATCTTTCCTTGTTTATTCTAGGTCTAGCTACATTGGGGATCCTAGGGCATCATTTTCCCTACAAACTACCCATAGAAAAATTTCGATCTCTTGGGCACTTCTGCACTGGTGTGTCTCCTAGGTCTCCTCCAAATTTGTAGGAATTCTGACGGTGGGATTGCGAGATATCCCAAGCCCTAGCCTTGAGACTGATTTTTGCTCTAGGTTTCCTTGGGCTAGTACCTGATAGGGATCATTTAGCACCTTTAAGTGAAGATCCTTTCTTTGATCCCCTTCTCTTCCTTTTTTAGGTCAAGCTCATCATTGCTTGCTAAACTCCCTCCTCTTGATGTATCGTGGGTCCACATGGTCCCGTGTGGTCCCATATCTTATGAAAGTCAACTCTTCAAAAACCACTTCGGAAACCAAGTTCCACAAGGATTTTAGGGTTTAGGAAGCTCCTTTGCAAGTCACATTCTATAAGCCAATCCCTCAAATCCTTGTTCCTCGTATCCTAGAGAACATTGCACCTTGTTTAAGAAGCAAGCATGTCCCACTCTTGAGTCTCTCCAAGGAAAGGGTCATCTAGATCACTTCACATCCATATTAGTTGACTTATCCTTCATAAGTGAATCTCTATATATCGGGACTCCTCCAATCGATGAAATCCGTAAAGAGTAGGAAGCTTTAGCTGTGGTGACAATGGGCTTTAGCTTCGTTGTTGCTCTTGACCTAGGAAGTGCCCCTCTAGGGTCCCTGCTAGTTTGAGCAGTAACAATTCCATAGCTCTTCTTTCCCAGGATGATCATCTCATTGTGAGGCTTGTCGAAGCCATGAAAGAAGTTCTGAGGTATACTTATCGTAGGATTGATGTTTCATTGTTTCGCTTCGTAACCAGGCATAAAGGTAAAACCCTTGGTAATGATAAATTTATTTACTGGTTGCATTGGCTATATCATTTTACCTAACATACTTCATTTCTTTTGATTAGAGTAGGTACGATGAATAAACTCTTTAGCATGAGCATTAGATTAGTTTAGCTTTTATTCATTTATTGTAATTTCCCTAGTTATTTGTTTGGAATTTTGCTTGTGTGAATTCTTTTTATTTATGTGATGATACTTATATTTATTCGAATAGTATACATTTCTATGTTACTTAGATGCTTTTCATTTCGATTTGCTTCCATCTCTAGGAAGGAATAAGATTTCATGTCCTAATCCCTACTAATAATTTATTTATATTTTGTGACATTGTTTCATATTGTAGGTGGAAGATTTTAGAGTTCTCACATCCTCTCGAGTGGAGCACGCATCCCACAGTTGAAGCCAATTGTTACCCCTCATTTCAGCAAGGGTACATATGCACTTTTTATTTTTGGAAGCACGATTGTAAGCCCAAAGAACATAAGTAAAAAGCCTTGTAACACATGTGGATGCCCTGTATTATGGTATCCTAGGCCTACTGTAGTTGACCATGGCCTATCCCTTTGGGTTAAGCGCTTAGTCCTTTCTTTTTGTGTAGGATTGGGGTCTCTGGATAGATCTTGTTGGGACTCAATGTTTAGAGGAACCATTAGATTGTAGGGGTGTTCATCAATGTAGGGGCCATTCCAACCCATTTCGGGTGCACTAGTCATTCCCACACGGTTGTGTCATTGAGTTTGTATGCATTCTTTGGTCATGGAATATTCATCAAACAATTCTCAACTGTTGAGTTTGGGTGGCATCAGATGTGCTCTAGCTCCGAAATTTTGTGGAGGGGCTAGAACACATGAGATCTCTATGACCCAGAAATCGTTTGGAGAAATTCCACCTGGATAAGGAGTTATTAAATTAATTAATATTTTTATTTTTATTAGGAAAATAAAAATATTAATGGGTATTAATAAAGATATGGCTGAGAAGCTTCTAAGAGATGAGGATCAAGTCCGTTTTAATCTTAGCTATTGATTAAAGACTTAATCTCGGTTGTTGATTCATCAATAGGAAAAGTATAAGAAAAGACTTGAGAGTTATTTGGAGACACACCAGGCAAATACTTAGTAACCCGAGGGAACTTGATTCTCAAGGAGGAGTTCGATTTCAGAGGGAGAGTTGCAGGGTGAATGAAGAGGAGGGTTTCAACATTAGTTAGAGACTGAGGAGGAGGTGGCGCAGTGCCTTAGAGAGAGCGCAGAGGGAGAGCTCTGAGAGACAGAGCAGGTAGGAACGAGATCTCACGCAGATGACATAGTCCTTGTTGAAATTTCTAACTCTGACATGTTAGAAATTCCTACTGCATTATCTGTGGTTTATTTCACCTACTTGTTTATTCCTTAACAAGTTATTTATCCATATAAATAATGAAAATAAACACAAATGCAGCCTCAACTCATATACAAATCATCAACTAAAATAATAGATAAACAGGGACATCGTTATTTTTGGACAATCGTCCTCGAAAAAACCCAATCCGGGAAAACTAGTGCAGCAGTTCTCAGGGTTTTATTATTAAGCAACTTTCTTGAGTATACCTAGGGTGCCAAAGTAGCTCACCCAACAGAGATTTCTACACAACAGTAATACCTCTTCTCGGAAGCAGATATTCAGCCTCTCAGCACTAGTTTGCCCCACAAAAATCCTTCCGGCGCTTCTCCGAGGCACTGCGTCAACCTTGCTAGCCTCTACGTAGCTCTAGAATTGTCTGCGTCAGCCTTTAGCCTCTCTGCGTCAGCTCTCTGGCCTTCTGCGTTACCCACGTAGGCCCCTCGGCCTCTTCGCAGTCTGTAGTTGTCTCTATGTGGCTACTGTTGCCACTCCGTAGCCTCCTCAGTGACTGCGCTGACCCTTTGGCACTATCTCTGCCTCTTTGCTATGTACTCACTGCCCCTTGGTGCAACTCAGATCACTTGTTTGAATTTTCTCAACAAACCCCGCTCCAGAAAATCGAACTGACTGATCAATCTTGGTGTCTCCAACTGACACTCAAGCCTCCTCTTATACTTTTCTTGTTGAATCTTCAATGACCGAGATTAAGTCCCTAATCAATTGCTAAGATTAGATTTGGCTTGATCCATGTCATTTAGAACATTCTCACCTAGTTTTATATTAATACCCATTAATATTTTAATTTTCCTAAGTTTAGACTTAGGAACCTCATTAAAAATATTAATTATTTTAATATCTCTCTAACCGAGTGGAATTTCCCCAAGCCATTTTTGGGTCTTGGAGATCTCATGTGCTTTAGCCTCTCCACCAATTTTCATGGCTAGAGCACATTTGATGCTACCACAAATCAGCACTCCCTATTAGCGAGGAATGTGCTCTAGTAATGTTCCACCACTAAACATCACACCGATCCTTCCGCGCTGGTACCTATGCTGATGTTTGGCTTGCTGCCCAACATCCACTGCATTGCTGCTTCCTGTATTGCTGCCCATGGCTCTGCCACTACCACTGCTACATCTGTACTACAGCTCCCTTTGTATCTGTGCTACTGTTGGTCCTTCCTCCCAACATTGCATCTGCACTGCAGCTCTCTCTCAAATGCTGCATCATGTTGTCCATAGCACTACGACTACGAATTGCTGCACTGCAACTCAGTCACTGAGAGGTAAGTAAATGATCTACCGAACTACTGACATTCTTGTCAGTCCAGAAGCCTCCTGATTCTGAAGCTACCTCTGTTGCTATCCTATGCTCCCTCTACTGCCTCTGTGCTGCTGCAAACACCTCTGTGCCTCTCACACTACTGCAGCCATCTCTGTGCCTCTATGCGCTGTTGCAACCACCACTGCACTGCTACAAACCTTTGCACTTAGCACTACCTTGTCGCTCCATTGCATCTTGCTTTTACCGACATCCGTCATCTTGCTACTGTCATTCGAGGCTCTCGTAGTCGGATATGATCCAAGAGTTTGGGTACTACAACTCGATGTCTTCCCACCTCTTCTCTAGAGGCGTATGAGCACTCATGGCACAATCGTCATCCGTCTTGACTTCTTTCTCCGCCTTAGTTGGAGTTGCCTTGGAGTTAGAAGCCTCTCCCTTATTCTTCGTCCTGAGACACTGGGTTGCATAATGACCTAGCTCCTCGCAATGGAAGCACTTTACCTTGGAGATGTCCTTCTTCTTCCTCTTCCCCTGTTGTCCTGCAGATGCCAGAGCCGCAACCTTCTCCCCTTGTTTCTTGATTCGAGCTCCTTTGATGTTACTTCCTGCCTTGGTCAACCATCTGATCTCTTCTCGGTGAAGAGCTGCCCACATCTCTTCCCATCCTAGAAGATTAGCTCTGCCCAAAATACTTTGGACAAATGTCTCCCAATCCTCAGAGACTGCATTCAGGGCAGTCCTCACCATGAACTCCTGATCCGGTGTGGCACCTATGGAAGTAAGTTGGTCCCGAATCTCTTGCAACCTACTGAGGTATAGATCTATCTGCTCCCCCTTCTGCATCTGATATGACCACAGCTGATTCTCTAACAGCATCTTTTGCTGCACGGAAGTGCCCTGATACAATGTCGTCAAAGTATCCAACATGTCCTTTCCCGTGTTCTTCTCAGCAATATGCGGTACTACATGATCATTGACCCCGTCAAGGATTATGCACTTTGCCTTCACCATTGCAACCTCATACCTTTCATTATCAGTTGTGTCAACTGGGATAACCATGATTCTCAAGGTGAAGCCCTTAATCCGATGTCTATCTAGAATAGATAGGATCCTGGCCTTCCAGATGACAAAGTTGGAGGCCCCGTCCAACCTTCCGATCCCTCAGTCCATTCATTGCCATCTCCGCTCCTTTTCTGGACTCCCTCTGAGTCTTGAATTCCCTCATGGAGGTTCTCCCCTGGACTCCCTCTGAGTCTCAATTTCCCTGTTGGAAATCTTCCCGCCAATTGTCGATCCGCTCCTCTCCGATCCTCTTTGCAATTGCAACTTGGATCCAGATTCTTGGCTAGAAATCCGTCAAGGCAGCGACTCCCTCTACCTTGGTTTTGTCCTGTTAGGTACTGTTCTGCTTCGACAGCAACAACAATCCACCAGCTTCCTAATCCACAATCTGTCCACAGCTACCTATGCTCCAACAACTGAAGAAACTGAGCCTTCCAGCTCTGCGCAATCTCGGCAAAGGCCTGAATCACTCATCTGGCCAACTGCGTCAAGCCTACTTGACTAAGTAGGATGATGTGGTTGTTCATGAGCCACTTTTGCCTCTATGCTGGCCTCTCTCTAGCACAAAAAGGTGATGTAGGCCCTCTGTGTCACTCTTTCTCTGCTGCTTTCTGCTTAGTAGCAGGTCTGTCTCTTGAGACAACTGCTACTGCTGCAAATACTTCTAATTACGCTGGTGCTTTCAGTCCTCCTGTGATCTACAATGTTTTGATACCATGTTGCAATTTCTAAGTCTGAGACGTCAAAAATTCCTACTGCATTATCTAGTTTATTTCACCTACTTGTTTATTCCTTAAATTATTTATCCATATATATATTGAAAATAAACACAAATGTAGTCTCAACTCATATAGAGATCATCAACTGAAATAATAGACAAACACACAAGGGACACCGTTATTTTTGGATAATCGTCCCTGGAAAGACCCAATATGGGAAAACCGATGCAACAATTCTAAAGGTTTTTTTATTAAGTAGCTTTTTTGAGTACAACTGGGGTGCCAAACTGGCTAACTCAAAAGAGATTTCTACACGTCATTAATACCTCTTCTCGGAAGCAAATATTTAGCTTCTCAGCACTAGTCTGCTCCACGAAAATCCCTTCGGTGCTTCTCCGAGGCTCTACGTTAGCCATGCTAGCCTCTACGTAGATCTAGAACTCTCTATGTCAGCCTTCAGGCTCTCTGGCCTTCTGCGTGACCCAAGCAAGCCCTTCAGCCTTTACGCAATTTCTAGCTGCCTCTGCGTGGCTCCTGCTTCCTTTGCGTAGCCTCCTCAGTCACTGCGCTGACCCTCTGGCACTATATCTGCCTCTCTGCTATGTTCTCATTGCCCCTCATCGCAACTTAGATCACTTGTTCGAATTTTCTCAGCAAACTCCGCTCTAGAAAATCGAACTGACTGATCAATATTGGTGTATCTCCCACTAACCCTCAAGCCTCCTCTTATAGTTTTTCCTATTGAGTTTTCAACGATCGAGATTAAGTCCTTAATCAATGCCTAAGATTAGATTTGGCTTGATCCATGTCATTTAGAACATTTTCACCCACTTTTATATTAATACCCATTAATGTTTTAATTTTCCTAAGTTTAGACTTAGGAACCCCATTAAAAATATTAATTATTTTAATATTTCTCTAACCGGGTGGAATTTCTCCAAACCATTTCTGGGTCTTGGAGATCTCATGTGTTTTAGCCTCTCCACCAATTTTCATGGCTAGAGCACATCCGATGCTACCACAAATCAACAGTCCTCACACAGATGATGTAGGAGTGACGTAGTGCAGGATAAAGGGTCTTTGTGGTGTCAGAATTTCTCCTAGCTGAGGAGCAAAATTATCTCATGGGTTTTCTTGAAGGTTTCTCTATGTACTACAAAATTATTCCTTGTAAAGAGATTGTTGTTGAAGAATAATAAATAAACCCTCATCTATTGCACTGGTTTTCCCGCATTGGGTTTTTCCAGGGACAATTGTCCAAAAATAACTGTGTTGATGTGATTGATTCTTATGCTTGTATATCACTGTTATTTTTCTCTATGCTATTATGTGATAACTGTAGTAAAATTTATTTTAATGTTTGCGGAAGGGTTTTTGTAAACAACTTATTGTGAGAAATAAGTAGGAGAAATAAATCAGTTGCTGCAGTAGAATTTCGTGTCCGGAATTCTAACATTCTATTAGAGCAGAGATTAGACAACAGGAGTGAAGAATCTGCTATGAGTCAGGAGCCTGATGTCGGGGCATCAACTGAGAAGGACCCACGCAGATCTCCAGAGGAAGAAGAGAGCACGAGGAACATGGATCAATATTATTCTATGTTAGCTTCCAGACTGGAAGAAGAAGTCATTTGCTTAGCGAGTTTTGCCTCCTCTGAAGTTTGGGATATAGATAGTGGAGCTTCCTGGCACATGATTGGAATATGAGATTGTTTTTCGAATTATCAGGAAGAAAGGATGAACTTCCAAATCACCATGGGAAATAAGGAAAAATGTACCCCTGTAGGAAGAGGTACCGTAGTATTTCAAACAAAAGCAGGGGATCGGCTTCGAGCAACCAATGTGTTGCACATGCCGGGATTGCGGATGAGCTTACTCTCTGTATCTCAGCTTCAAAACAAGGGCTATGATGTTTTCTTCATTAAGGAGAAAGTATATGTCCAACACCCGTGTTGGAAAAAGAAGGCCCAGATTGGAGTCATAAGTAATAGGCTGTATAGATTACAACTAGAATCTCCAATGGCACTGATAGGCAACAATGGGGAAAAAGATTTGAATGAACTATGGCACAGGAGGATGGGACACTTACACCATGGGGCTCTAAGAACTCTCAGGAAAATAGTATCAGGACTTCCAGAGTTAAGTACTGAACGGGATGATGTATGTAGAGGATGCGCACTAGGTAAGTACGCCAAAGCTGCATTTTCCAGAAGCAACAATAGGGCTAAGAGTGTTCTGGGATTGATACACTTAGATATCTGCAGACCCTTGTCCAGAAGAGCTCGTAGTGGTGCCGAGTACTTCGTCACCTCCATTGATGACCATTCCAAAAAGACTTGGATCTACTTTCTAAAAACCAAGGATGAGGTTTTTAGTCGATTCAAAGTGTTCAATGCTCTAGTTGAGAATCTGACAGGAAAGAAGATAAATATATTGCGTTTAGACAATGGTGGAGAATACATCGACAAGAACTTCACTGATTTTTGCGCAAGGGAAGGTATTAGAAGAGAATGGACAACCCCCTATAATTCGGAGCAGAATGGAGTAGCAGAAAGGAAGAACAGGACTATTGTGGAAGCAGCCAGGGCGATGTTGTATGATAAGGATTTGCCCAAGTTTCTATGGGCAGAAGCATGCAACACGACAGTGTATGTCCAAAAGATGACTCCTCACAGGGCATTAGGTAAGATTACTCCGGAGAGTGTCTTCACCGGTAAGAAGCTTGCGGTGAGTCACTTCAGGATTTTGGGAGTTTGGCATACTGCCATGTACCTGAAGAAAAGAGGAAGAAATTGGATCAAACTGCGGAGAAAGAATATCTTGTGGGATATAGCAAGAATGCTAAGGCATATAGAATCTATCTTCCAGGAAATAGGAAGATTGTTATTTGACGGGATGTAAAGTTCATGGAGGACAAAGCTTTCATGAAATCCCGAGAAATGCCTTCCGAAGAGCAGTCAAAGGATGATCTGCTGGTCCAACCACTTTGTCCAGTAGAAACTAGCACCAATATTTCTCTTAAAGGAAAAACTCAAGAAGTATCACAACCAGTGGAGTCTCAGGAAGAGGAGGTGCAGATAGATATACGTAATACTAGTGGTAGAATGAGCTGGGAACTTCGACAGATACTTCGAGATGTAGAGAATTTCGTTGGTGCGCCCAAGAACGGGAAAAGGGAGCATAGACAACTAGACAGATACCAAACCTTGGTGGCTCATGTTGGAGAACCCTCTAGTTTTTAGGAGGCCGTTCAACATCAAGGATGGGTAGATGCTATGGTGGAGGAATACAATTCCATAATGGTCAATGATGTCTGGGAGTTGTAGGTTCGAGATGGCTCTACAAAGTCAAATACGCTGCAGATGGCAGTGTGGAGAAATACAAAGCTAGGTTTGTGGCTAAGGGGTATGCTCAGAAGGAAGGGATAGACTACGAAGAAACCTTCGCCCCAATAGCCAGGTATACTTCTATTAGATCTGTGATATCCCTTGCAGCACAGATGGGGTGGGAAATTCACCAGATGGATGTCAAGATGACATTCTTGAATGGGGTGATAGAAGAAGTTTACATTGAACAACCAGAGGGGTTTGAGACACATGAGAAGAAATCTCATGTATGCAACTTGAAGAAAGCCTAGTATGGGCTTAAACAGGCACCTAGAGCATGGTATAGTCGAATTGATGGCTACTTGCAGAAGATGGGATTCATCAAGAGTGACGCAGATCCTAATCTCTACTTTCTTGTTGTAGAGAATGAGCATCTAATCCTGGTGTTATATGTGGATGATCTTTTCTTGACAGGCTAAACCAAGCTCATCAAAGATTGCAAGGAGAATCTAGCCACAAAATTCGACATGAAGGATTTGGGATGGATGCATTATTTCCTGGGGTTAGAATTTTGGCAGCAAAAGGGTGAAATTTTCCTTAGACAAGGGAGATATGCTATGGAGATTCTGAAAAAGTTTAGAATGCAGGACTGTAGACCTATGGCTAGTCCAATGATCACCAACTGGAAGAAGATTAATGCATCCGAAGATAAAGAAGTCGATCCCACCTTGTACAAGCAGCTCATAGGGTCCTTGACATATCTGGTTAATACTAGGCTAGACATTTGTTACATTGTCAACACCCTCAGTCAGTTCATGGTGGAACCAAAGAGGGTGCATTGGGCAGTAGCTAAGCATGTTATTAGATATATACGAGGAATAGTCAAGCATGGACTAATTTACACCCAAGGCAATGACATCAAGCTGAGTGGGTTCACTGACGCAGATTGGGCTGGAAGTTCAGTAGATTGGAAAAGTACCATTGGGTACTGTTTCAATATTGGTTCAGGAATGACCTCCTGGTGTAGTAGGAAACATAAATCCGTGGCTCTGAGCTTAGCTAAAGCTGAATATATGGCAGCTAGCACAACTTCGTGCAAAGCCATATGGCTTAGGAAATTGCTTGTGAATCTATTCAGGAGAAAGATGGAAGCGACCAGTATTTTGTGTAATAATTAGAGTTGCATCAAGCTCTTCAAGAATCTAGTCTTTCATGATCGGTCGAAGCAAATTGATATCAGGTGTCACTTCATCAAAGACTATGTCCAACGAGGGGCAGTACAGTTGAGGTACACCCCAACAGGAGAACAGGTGGCAGACATCTTCCCAAGCCTCTAGGAACAACAAAGTTTGTTTATTTTATGGAGAAGATGGAGATGCTGAAGAATCCGTTTCAGTAGCAGAAGCGGATAATATAAGGAGTTGCAGTGCAACAATTAGCAGTGACAGTGCTATGGGCAGCATGATGCAGCACATTCAGAGGATGCTGCAGTACATATGTATCAGTGACAATTGCAGTGTCATGGGCAATAGTACAGGTTGCAACAGCGCAATAGGTGAGGGGCAGTAGGTCGAGCATCAACAACGTAGAGGATCGATGTCGTGGATCAGTGTGATGCTTCTATGAGGAAGTATTGCTAGAGCACATTCCTTGCTAAGAGGGAGTGTTGATTTTGGGTAGCATCAGATGTGCTCTAGCTTCGAAATTTTGTGGATGGGCTAGAACACATGATATCTCCAAGACCTAGAAATCGTTTGGAGAAATTCCACTTGGATAAGGAGTTATTAAAATAATTAATATTCTTAATGGGTTCCTAAGTCTAAACTTAGGAAAATAAAAATATTAATGGATATTAATAAAGATATGGGTGAGAAGCTTCTAAGAGACGAGGATCAAGTCTGTTTTAATCTTAGTCATTGATTAAAGACTTAATCTCAGCTGTTGATTCATCAACAGGAAAAGTATAAGAGAAGACTTGAGACTCATTTGGAGACACATAGGGCAGATACTCAGTAACTCGAGGGAAATCAATTCTCAAGGAGGAGTGCGATTTCAAAGGGAGAGTTGCAGGGTGAAGGAAGAGGAGGGTTTTAGCATTAGTCAGACTCTGAGGAGGAGGTGACGCAATGCCTTAGAGAGACAGTGCAAACGGAGAGCTATGAGAGACAACGCAGGAAAGAACGAGATCTCACGCAGTCCTCACGCAAATGACGCAGTCCTCATGCAGATGATGCAGGAGTGACGCAATGTAGGATAAAGGGTCTCTGTGGTGTCTGAATTTCTCCTAGCTGAGGAGGAAAATTATCTCAGGTGTTTTCTTGAAGGTTTCTCTATGTACTACAAAATTTTTCCTTGTAAAGAGATTGTTGTTGAAGAATAATAAATAAACCCTCATCTGCTGCGCCGATTTTCCCACATTGGATTTTTCTGGGGACAATTGTCAAAAAATCACTGTGTTGATGTGATTGATTCTTGTGCTTGTCTGTTACTGTTATTTTTCTCTATGCTATTATGTGATAATTGCAGTAGAATTTATTTTAATGTTTGTTGAACGGTTTTTGTAAACAATTTATTGTGAGAAATAAGTAGGAGAAATAAATTAGTTGCTACAGTAGAATTTCGTGTAAGAAATTCTAACGTCAACATGGTAGTCTCACAATTTCTTAGCATGTTCACACTGCTTGAGCTAGTGCATATTTCCTAGTGCATATGATCCTGGAAGGAAAAATGTCAACTTAGTCTCAAAATGCTCAAAGAAACGTATGACATACCACATTGAAAATTTTCCAAAATATGAAGACACCATCTAGAAAATGGTAGTCAAAGGTGGTCCAATAGTTTCTAGCATTTGTAGCTAGCATAATTGGGGCAGATTTTGAATCTTGACAAAATGAGACATGTATTTTGTCTAAAGTGGTCTACAAAGTTAACTGGACAAATGTTGAGAAGGGATACTACAGTCCTTCCCTCCCTAATGTTGCTTGTCCTCAAGCAACTGCAGTGCGAGATATTGTAAGATTTGTTCACTCTCCCACGTGGCATCCTCAATCGGCAAGTCCTTCCACCTGACCAAGTACTCTTGGATGACACTGCTTCTCAGCTTCCCCTCCTGTGTCTCCAAGATGGCCTCTAGTGTTACTACCAGGTGCCCCTCATCATCCAAAGGAGGCAATTTAGTGGTTGTCGCAACCTATTGTCCCAAAGCCTTTTGCAGGCATGAGACGTGGAACACATTGTGGATTTGAATCTTTGGGGATAGCTCCAACTCATATGCTACCTCCCTAATTCTTCTGACCACCCTATAAGGCCCATAGAAGCGGGGCTTGAGCTTCTCGTCCCCCTTCTGCTTTAGTGATGACTGCCGGTAAGGTTGGAGACATAAGTAGACCATGTCCTCCACCTCAAACTAGCTCTCCACCTTGCACCTGTCAACAAATATTTTCTATTGGTTCTATGCTACCTGTAGATTGTCCTTGAAATCCCTGAGGATCTTTTGGCCCTCTTGGACCCAGTCCTTCACCCCTGGGGCCTTGCTGTCTCCAAAATTTATGTCAGAGAAAGAAAGTGCATCATATCCATAAAGAGGTCAAAAAGGAGACATACCAATCCACATATGTTAGGTGGTGTTGTAGCAAAATTTTCCCAAGCTACTTTTCCTATGCTTTCTGTTGCCTAGTCACATAGTTACGCAGGTACCCTTCCAGCCACTTGTTCACAATCTCTGTCTGCCCGTCTGCCTGAGGGTGATATCTAGCATTGGTAGTAAGTTCTATCCCACCAATCTTAACAACTCCTGCCAAAGAGCCCCCATAAATTTGTTGTCTCAATCACTGACTATGGTCTTTGGAAGACCATGTAGCCAGAATACCTCTCTAAAGAACAACTCTCCTACCTGAGAGGCAGAAGACCTCGAGGGGATGGCGAAAAAATGAGCAAACTTTGTCAATCTATCCACCAACAATCTCGACACTGGGTCTTGTACAACTGGAAGGCCCGTGATAAAGTCCATGGACACACTCTCCCAAATCCTCTCTGGGATAAGGAGTGGCTGAAGTAGCCCTACTGGGTGTGATATCTCCCCTTTATTCCTTTAACAGACTATTCATTTTTGCACATGCCTCAATACGTCTCCCTTGAGACCCCTCCACGAAAAACGCTCCTTTATGGCACGGTACGTCTTGAGGAATCGTGGGTGTCCTGCTAAAGGTGAGTCATGGGCTGCCTGCAAAATCTTCTGTCTGAGCTGAGACCTTAGTACCAAGCAGATCCCATCCTTGTAATATATCATGTCATCCATCACCCTAAACCTATCATCCCCAAGTGTACCATCCAGTATCTCACAAGCCTTCCTATCCTTGGAATACTCAAACAAGAGTTGATTCTTCCAATCCCGGGTGATGTCCATCAATGATAAAGCCACTGGACTCCGAGAAAGTGCATCTGCTACCACATTATGTTTGCCCTTGACGTACTCAATCTCAAAGTCATATGCCTAGATTTTGCTCACCCATTTTTGTTGCCTGTCCTGTAATGTTTGCTTCTCTAGGAAGAACCGAGGACTATTGTGGTCAGTCTTCACCTTGAACTTGTTGCCCACCAAATATTACTTGAACTTGGCTAGTGCATGCATCATGGCCAACATCTCTTTGTCATAGATAGAATACAACCGCTCATGGGGTAGCAACTTTCTACTATCAAACATTATGGGGTGACCTCCCTGTGTCAATACAACTCTGACCCCTTCACTAGAGGCATCACACTCTAGTATTAATGGCCATGTAAAATCCGGCAAAGCCAAGATGGGGCGACTTCTCATCAGCTTCTTCATACGCTCAAATGCCTCCTGTGCTACCTCCGTCCACTCAAAAACCCCCTTTTTTGTTAAATCCGTGAGGGGAGCTACCAACTGTGAGAACCCCCTCACAAATCTCCTATAGTACATGCAAATGCCCAAGAATCCCCTCAGCTCACACACATTCTTGTGCATAGGCTAATTGAGGATGGCCCTAATCTTCTCTTGGTGTACCTTCAGTCCATCCTCCCCTATCA
The DNA here is from genome assembly GCA_000404065.3 of Pinus taeda. NCBI lineage: Eukaryota > Viridiplantae > Streptophyta > Pinopsida > Pinales > Pinaceae > Pinus > Pinus taeda. The sequence continues at coordinate 119,876 of APFE030608386.1, read as the reverse complement.
CGTGCCCAAGGTACAACATCTCAATCAATCCATACTCACATTTGGACATCTTCGCAGACAACTTTTGCTCCTCAAGTATGGGTAGTACTTCCTTCAGGTGTTGGAGTTGCTCCTCCCAAGTCCGACTATAAATAAGAATGTCGTCAAAGAAGACAAGGACAAAGCACCGCAATTGCCCACGGAACACATGGTTCATACAAGAATGGAATGTTGCTAGTGCGTTGGTTAGGCCAAAGGGCATCACCAAAAACTCGAAGTGACCATAATGACAACGAAAAGCAGTGTTGGGGATGTCTTGCTCCCTCACTCAGATCAGGTGATATCTCAAGTGCAAATCTATCTTAGAGAAGTATTTCGCTCCTCTAAGTTTGTCCATCATCTCATCAATGTGCGGGATGGGGTGTTTATTCTTCATTGTCTTCTCTTTGAGTGCCCTGTAGTCTATGCACATGCGAAGTGTCTCATCCTTCTTCTTCACCATCACTACAGAAGAAGCAAAGGGGCTTGAACTAGGCCTAATATGCCCCAACTTCAGGAACTCCTGTATCGCCCTCTCAATCTTGTCTCAATAGGCTTTTGGGTGCCTATAGGGGGTGGTAATAATTGCGTGTATTGCTTCCTCTAGCTCAATAGTGTGCTCAAACCGTTTGTCTGACGGTTTGCTTGGAGGAATCTCCCCAAAAACCCCCTGATGCCTTTCCAACAAGGCCAAAATGTCTGGATGCACAGATCGCGTTTGAGTCCCTGTCTCTGAAATCTTGAGCTCCAATGCCCACTCCATGTCCCCATGTCACAACTTTGCCTCCATCTTGTGAGCATATATGGTCTGACGGGGGTAGGAGTGCATACCCCTCAACACTATCAACTTCCTGTATGGGCCCATAAACTCCATCTCAAGCTTTTGCCAGTCAGTGGTGACTTGCCCCAATGAGTACAACCACTGGACGCCCATCACAACGTTGGTGTCCAGAACATCTACTACAAAGAAATGGTTAGTAACGAAGTAGTTCCCCATAGTCTTAGTCAAGTTGGGAACATATTTCGTGCACTGCATCGTCCGGTCTCTAAGCACCAACATTGAAAATGCCTCAAATGTCTCTGTACGTATGCCCTTCCGCTCTACCATCTGGACATCAATAAAATTGTGGGTAGCCCCACTGTCCACCAACACTAAGACACACTGCCCCTGCACTATGCCTCTAATTGGGAGGGTCAATTACTTCGGAACTCCCCAAAGTGAAGTTAGTACGCCCCTAGTTGGAGCGAATGGTCCCCCGTGTTAGTTTTTGTGGCATCGGATGTGTTCTAGCCATGAAATTTGGTCGAGAGGCTAGAATACATGAGATCTCCATAACCGAAAAATCGTTTCTTGAAATTTCACCTAGAAATGACTTGATTAGATTATTAGCCAATTTTTAAATATTTCCTAAGTCTAAACTTTAGGGAATATGGTTAATTAATCAGAATTAATTAACTCAAAGTGTGAATCATCTAGAAACTCACATGGATTGACTCTAAGATGATCCTAGCCATTGATTAAGATTTAATCTTTCTTGTTGGTGCTACAACAGTGGATTATAAGAGGAAGTCGATGGGCACTTGGAGAAGACACACCAACAATCTTGGCAGATCGATTTTCAGAGAGCAACAACAGTTGCCGAAGAGCCAAAAATCAAAGTAGAGATAGTGACAGGTAGAGAGTGATCCAGAGGGAGTTTTCCAGATCTGGAGAGGCAACTGCAAGGAGGTTGAGTTATTCCCAGTGAGGCAGCGCAGAGGACTGCGTGGTTGCTTCAGAAGAGCAACTCGATTTTGTTGGAGGAAAAATCATTTTCAGTTCTAGAGGTTGGGAAGAGGTTCCAAAGTGCTGGAGAAGCGATTTCTTCAGTAGAGATAGACAGAACAACTTCATCAGAGGCAGTTTCGGGCCAGACGTCATAGGGCCAGCGCAAGCACTGCACATAGACCAACGAGAGGGTCCAGAAGGACAACTTTCTAAAGAGAAGTTGTGTCGAGATTGCTTGTGGAAGAAGGGTAATTCCCTTAAATAATTTTGGACAGATTTTCTCGTTGTTTCGATTGCCAGTTGGGCATCCATTGATTGTACTCAGAATTTCACTGCTGCATAAGAATAAAAACCCTCGCTGCTACACTGGTTTTCCCAAGTTGGGTTTTCCAGGGACAATCGTCCAAAAATAACGGTGTCATTTTTATGTGTGTGCTAGATTTTCTTAGTTTCCAACACCATTATTTCTGTAGTATTTTATTTGTGAAGGTTGGAGTGTGATTTGTTTGATATTTTCCGTAGCAAATACATTGTTAAAATATTTCAGCAGTATTTTATTTGTGAAGGTTGAAGTGTGATTTGTTTGATTTTTGTCGTAGCAGATAAATTGCTAAAATAATTAACAATTAGAAAAATAGATTCTAGTTGCTACAGTAGGATTTCAGTTTTTAAATTTCCACATGGTATCAGAGCATGAGTGATCAGTCGGGAAGCTTAGAAGTGGAAGAGAGAATTTCACTACTCAGTGGGAGCAGCAGGATGAAATTCTTGAGGCAGTACAGTGCTCAGATAGGTAGGACGAATTGCTGGGGCAGTAGTTCGATTTTTTAGTTGCAAGGGTGCAAAAAAATCAGTTTTCCCAAGAGAGTGATTCGAGCAATCAGAGGGAGTAGCAGCAACTTAGATTTTCGATGAGCAAATTCCTTGGTTGGACACAGAGGGTTTTCCAGCAGTAGCATAATCCACGTTGGGTGGAAGAGAAAAGCACACATAGCGGAGGCAAAATTTCTCTCAGGGAACTTTGAGTCTCAGAAGTTTGATTTTTCCAGGCAGATTGGCAGTAGTAACTAGCAAATTTTTTCCATTCTAGGAGGGAGTGTGAGTAGCAGAATTCTAGCCGACCAAAGGGAAAGAAGGAGCTTTCTACAGTTTTTGAGATGGCCACTGCAAGGCTTAGAGGTCAGGATAGGGTGGATGGAACTTCCCACTATGTCATTTGGAAGGCTAGGATGTCCTTCCTTCTAGATGAATATGGCCTAAAAGCCTACATAGATATTGTGGTGCCAGTTCCTCAGGATGCAGATCAGCGGAAAGATTACAGGAAAGAAATAGCGAAGGCAAAGCGGTTGATTATGAATGGAGTCCAAGACCATATAGTCTCACATATAGCGGCCAGGGGAAGGACAAAAGAGATGTGGGATGCTCTCTCCATGCTATACCAAGGTACTTCCGAGTAGCGGAGGATGTTCCCAGAGGAGAAGCTGAGATCCATCAGGATGCAGAAAGGGGAAGGAGAAGATCCCTTCCTCTCCAGGATTTAGGAGGTCCGAGACCAGCTTGCAGCTATTGGAGCAACACGTCAACCATTAGAGCTAGTGCGATTGGCTCTAAACAATGTCTCATAGGATTGGCAAGTATTCGTCCAAAGTATATTCCGCAGAGTTACTTTGCCACAATCGAACAGGATGTGAGCTTATTTGCAGCAAGAGCAGATGAGGCGAGCTTTGCTCAAGAGCTCCATCATTGGTAGCAGTAGCAGCGGATCGAAGGTGGTGTAAGAGGAGGATAATGTGGCCATCGCATCGAAGGGGCCTAGTCAGGGACAGGGGAACAGAGAAGGAAGAAGAAGGACCTATCGAAGGCCAAGTGCTTTAGGTGTGGTGAGTTTGGTCACTACAACACAAATGTCTTCTTAGGAAGAGAAACAAGTCGGAGAAGTAGGATCAGCAGGCAGCTTTGGCCGAGATCAACAAGCTTTCCTCCAGGTTGGAGGAAGACTTCACGATGATGGAAGCCATACCTCAAGCGATTGTTAAAGATTTTTATTGTGGAATTATAAATAGATTTCATTCTCCCAAGCAACAGTAGCTAATCAATTACTTGGCTTTCATTTTACCTAGCAAGATCATTAACTCCATAAGGCACTAGTATTAATCATTTAAAATCTAATCAAATTCTAGGTCTTGCTAAGCCTTAATCAAGTACTTGATCCCCTCGTTGTGTCTCCTGAACTGGTTGGTTCCCAACCAGTTCTTCTGCATTCCATTTTTCCATAGGGTCTACCCCCCTTAGCCTGCTATAGGAGACAGCTTCAACGGAGAGATTGGGGATTAGGGTGATAGCCCCCAATCTGAGCATTGTTGCGGTGTCTAGACATTCTGTGCGACAGCAAGCCCTAGAGAGTCACAAAGATTAGGCAAGGTCCTTGAGGGGTCCACCTCATGGATCATTTACTTGGCTACTGGGGCCCACAGTATTCAGTAGTAGGATGGATCAATGGCAGTTAATGCAATCAGTTCTGGGGCGACAGTAGCAAACTAGTAGCAGTAAGAAGTTGATGAGTGTAGTGTAATGTTGACCGTAGAGCAGGTAGCTCAGTGCAAAGTCGGTAGCGATGCAAATTCTTTAGTGACAGTGCAGATGCTAGTAGCAGTCAGGACTCGAGAGACAGATGCATCATACTGAACATAGTTGATTCAGTATTTCGAATGCTTCTTAGTTGTAGTTTTTGCAGTTGTAGCAACAACAGATGAGAGGTAGTTGCAGTGTAAATGCAGAGTTGGCAGTAGTACAACAGTGTCAATAACAACATAGATGCAACATCAGAGTTGCACAGTGGTTGGTGGGCAGTATGGGCAGACATTAGTAGCGTGACAGGATGTGATTTAGAGATAGGGTGTTGTGGTAGGATGTGCAACACTAGAGAGGAGTTGAGAACACAATCCTCGTTAAGTGGGAGTGTTAGTTTCTGTAGCATCGGATGTGTTCTAGCCACAAAATTTGATGGAGAAGCTAAAATACACGAGACCTCCAGGCAATGCGGAGGACTACACAGTTGCTTCAGAAGAGCAACTCGATTTGGTTGAAGGAAAATTCATTTTTAGCTCCAAAGGCCGGGAAGAGGTTCCAAAGTGTCGGAGAAGCAATTTCCTCGACAGAGACAGGCATAACGACTTCATTAGAGGCAGTTTCAAGCCAAACGTCATAGAGCTAGCATAAGCATTGCATAGAGGCCAGCAAGAGGGTCCAGGAGGACGACCTTTTAAAGCGAAGTTGTGCAGAGATTGCTTGTGGAAGAAGGGTAATTCCCTTGAATAATTTGGCCAAATTTTCTTGCTATTTGGATTGCTAGTTGGGCATCCATAGATTGTACTCAGAATTTCACTGCTGCATAATAAGAAAAACCTTCACTGTTGCACTGGTTTTCCCAAGTTGGGTTTTTCGGTGACAATTTTCCAAAAATATCGTTGTCATTTTTATGTGTGTGCACGCTAGATTTTCTCAGCTTCCAACGCTATTATTTCTGCAGTATTTTATTTGCGAAAGTTGCAGTGTGATTTATTTGATATTTGTCGTAGAAAATAAATTGTTAGAATAATTAACAATTAGAAGAATAGATTCCAATTGCTGCAATAGGATTTTAGTTTTGAAATTTTCACACCCGGCCTTGAGGGTGTGGTGGTGCTCCTCCTACACTCTGTGGTCCTCCATCCCCATGGCCTGCCTCTAACTTAGTCTCCTCCTGCTCACTATCCTAGTACACCTCATTGTAATGGGCCTTGCCCTTGGTATAGTTGTGCCCTGGTGCCCAAGGATCTTGGCACATGAAGCACAACTTCCTCCTCCTGAGGTCCCTCCTAGTCTCATCATCCAACTGGTTATGCTCAATCTCTCTCTGAGGTGGGCGAGTGTCTCGGCCTCCTTGAGGAGTAGTGGCCCTGGTGGGTACGAAGGCCCTGGTCTTGGGCACTGCGTCAATCATGTCCCATGTCCGGGAAATACCGTCCAATAAAGATGTGGGCTTATAGGCCCTCATCCATCCATGCAGTGGCTCAGGAAGCCCCTACACAAACAACATAATCAACCGGGCCTCCAAAATATTAGACACCATCATGGCCAGTGTCTGGACCTCTAAAATGTAGACCTCTGCGTTGCCTGTCTATCTCAAGTGGGCCAACTCCTTCAAATGTAGCTCAGGGTCCTTCCTTTGGAACCTCTCAATCCTCCTCCGGGTGAACTTGGTGTAAGAGGTGATGTGAATGTAATCAGCTTGTGGTACCACCACTCCTGTGCATCCCCTTCTAGATGTAGCATAGTGAATCAAATAGCATCAATCTCCCGCATGTGGTTCAGTTGAAAGTAGGTGTGTGGCTCCTGAACCCATGCCTTGGATGAACTCTTGGCTGATCCATCAAAGTTAGGGAGTGGGACCTTCCCTACTATCTTCCGCAACTCCTGGTTCAACGATCCCCCTTTATAGTGCATTCCAGCTCCAATAGTGTGTCTTTCTTTCAGGTGGATGTATTCCCCAAAAGACATCACTCTCCTGATCCTGGGGTCTAACTCCTCATACTCATCAATGCCCGATGCAACTGAGTTAACCAAATCTACAACTGGGTTAGGTACTTTGTTCAGTTCTGGCTCATCCACGAAATGGGGCATAGTAGGACGGCCTGTCTGGCCACAGAGAGGAGTGTGAATGGGCTGATATATATGACTTCTTCCCCTTGCTCTCGAACCTCCATCACCTTGGGGTTTTGCCTCTACCCTTCCATTCATCTGCAAGCCCATCATTTGATGCATCATATCCACAGTCAACTGGCCCTGCCTCAACATCTGCTGGTTCGTCCTCAGCAACTCCTCCATGACCTAGTTTTGTCCTCCCTGTCTAGGTTGTTCGTTGCCCTCTAACTTCTCTTGGTTCTCCATGCCTTCTTTGAAGTTCTCTAGCTTGATACATGAAAGTTGGTCTCGTGCTCCCTCTCTACCACGCCTCTACCACTTCCTCTTCCATGACCCCTCTGGAAAAATAGTCCCTGGTATCTAGGTGGCATGACCTGCTCTTGTTCCCTACGCTGGCAAGAACATGCTCTGATACCGCTGTAATATTCCTAATGGAAACATCCGCCAGAATACCAAAGACATGCACTAGCTACAGCATATAAACAAGTACAAAGTTCTGGAAATTATCACAACATGCGCAAGTTAAAAACCCATATGGCAACAACAAGAATTCTGAGCCATTTTATTGATAATATGTTGGAATTCGATTACAATAGGTGGTGGAAATATTGATTTTGGGTAGCATTGGATGTGCTCTAGCCATGAAAATTGGTGGAGAGGCTAAAGCACATGAGATCTCCAAGACCCAGAAATGGTTTGGGAGATTCTACCCGGTTTAGGAGATATTAAAATAATTAATATTTTTAATGGAGTTCTTAAGTCTAAACTTAGGAAAAATAAAATATTAATGGGTATTAATATAAAACTGGGTTAGAATGTTCTAAAGGACATGGATCAGAAATCTAATCTTAGCCGTTGATTAGAGATGTAATCTCGGCTGTTGAAGGACCAACATGAAAAGTATAAGAGGAGACTTGAGACTCAGTTGGAGAACACACCAGAGTGATCAGTCATTTGATTTTCTAGAGCGGGGTTGCTAAGAGAAATCGAATCAGTGATCAATTGCAGCGAGGGGTAGTGAGTACGAGGCAGCGAGGCAGGGATAGTGCCGAAGGACCAACGCAGAAGTAGAGAGAGGCAGATGCAGAGCCAGAGGGAGCAGGGACTGTGCAGAAGCAAAAAGGGCATGCATCATCCACGCAGAGGCTGTAGGACTGATGCAGAGAGCCAGAGAGGCTGTGCAGAGCCTCAGAGGGTTGGCGTAGAGGCCAGAAGAGTTGGCGCTAAGCTTCATATTGTGCTAGAAAATGATTTCGTGGAGCATACTTTTTGAATATTTGCTTCCGAAGAGAGGTATTGCTGCCAGATTTTGTATCTCTGTTAGGTGAGGCAGTTTGGCACCCAGTGTACTCAGAAAAGAGATGCTTAATAATAAAACCCTCATAACTACTGCACCAGCTTTCCGAAGTTGGGTTTTTTCGGGGACATTTGTCCAAAAATAACTGTGTTCCTTGTGTGTTTGTCCATTTCCTTAAGCTGATGATCTGTAGATGGTTGATACTGTATTGTGTTTATTTCAGTATTTATATGGTTAAATAACTTGTTACTAATAAACCAGAGAATATAGATAAAATTTCTAATGGTTAATACTTACAAATTTCAACAGGAAAGAGTGCACCTGACCTTGCTATGAAAGCAAGCAAATACCCAAGTGGATGATAGCTGAAAATGCCCACACAATTGGCTCCAACAAGTTGTATGTTGCAACCAAAATAATTTGCACTGCTACTTTAGGAAAACTGGAGTTTTAGGGCTCAAAACGCCTCAAAAAATTCTACCAAAATAAGTGTGTGCTCCTTGAGGCTAGACGAACAAAACCTAGAAAGAAATTGGGCTAATTCTGACCTCTCGGAATTACCCAATTTTTGTGCTACGCTCTCCTGGCCAGAAATTGCTTCCCCCAAATCATCAACTGTTGTAAGTGGCCCTTATCCCTCCTCAATTTGTTGTAGGAATGCTCCAAAAATTTCTCCCGGAAGATAGAGGGTTTCTACCCAAATCCTTCTCAAGAGAGCTGACCCCAGTTCCACGAATTTATGCCCAGTGACCCCTTTGCGCAGACCCAGAAATGACAAATTTGGCCCCCTCAAGAGAAACAACCCCCAGCTCTAAAAATCTCCACAAGTGTTGGTCCACCCCTAGAGAAATCCCTCCAAAATTCTATGGCCAAAATACCCCTGGAAACTTGCTCTGTTGAGTGGTATGACTTGGCTCCTGTGTCCTACCTAGAATACAAACTGGTTGAAATGGTACTGCAATCTCCCCACAATTCTCTCCCCACCGAATTTGGGAATACCTCCCTAGGGTGGCACTCAAGGTCTACTGAAGAAAGGGTGGGTTTTCTCCCTGGAAAATTCTAGTGCTAAACAACACATATGACTCAGCCAAACAATTCGAACAACAATGGAAATGTCAGTGTCAAAAGGTCCCAATCACTGCCCTCCTCCTATTTATATTTGTTGCCTTCCTTCCCTTTGTGGGCCTCTCCACCAAATATTTCAACCTCCCTTAGCCAAATTGACCTTTTCTCTCAAGGGGTGCATATTTCATGTGGGGGTGGCCCACACATTCCACCAACCCAAGTGCTTGACCCACTTTTCCTAAGTTGGTGTCCAGAAATTAGGCTGGCTTGAAAATTGTAAAATTGTAATTCTTCCTTAGCAAAATTGATTGAGAAGGGATATTTACAGATTTAGCTTAAGAGAAGCTCGTTTTCAATTCCAGAGGTCAGGAAGATTTTCCAGTGTTCCGGAGAGACAACTTCCTAGTTGACAGCAAGTAGGACGGCTTGATTTGCAAGAGTTTCAGGTTGAGTGTTTGGCAGTCTATGCAAGGGTGACACAGGGCTTACGCAGAGTAGGGAGGACGACTTGCTTTTTAGAGGTAGTCAGGTGCTGGGATTGTTTGGTGAGATTGTAAAATACCTTAGTATATTTTTTCTAGTATTTTCCTTGGGTAGCATTGTTAGTGTGGTGACATTTTATTGTACTTAGAAATTCTACCTCCGCATAATAATAAAAACCCTCATTGCCACACCGGTTTTCCCACATTGTGTTTTTCCAGCATTTGTCCAAAAATAATTGTCACTTTTATGTGTGTGCTAGTATTTTCTCATTTTTGAGTTTATTTTCTACAACATTTTATTTCTAAAGAAATTGTAGTGTGATTAATTTGTTATTATTCAAAAAATAATAAACTATTAATCAGTTAGAAGAATTAATTCCAGTTTTTGTATTTCAAGGAATTTTCACATGGTACTAGAGCATATTTGATCAGATAGGAAGTTCATAGGCAGAAGGAAGAAGTCGTCCAGATTTAGAAGGGGTCTAGCAGTTCGATTTCCATATTTGCGTAGAGGTTGGCCAGACAGTTCGAACTACTAGGCAGAGGGTTTGATTTTTATAATGCGGGTGGCAACAAAAATTCGTAGAGCAGTATAGTAGTTCCAACAGGCTGTGGTGAAGCCAAGAAGCAATTCCAGTGAAGCAAACTAGTATTTTCGCCGAGCAGATCTCTTGTCTGGGTGTAGAAGGGTTTTGCAATACTTTGCTAGAGCAGAATCAATGCCGGGTAGAAGAGAAATAGCACACAAAATTATACTTAGGATGTCTTCAGTAAACTCCTCAGATATCTCTAGTATGGCCATGGACAGATTTGATATTCAGGGGTCTTCAAAGTTATCTTTCAGATTGGAGGACAAATTTGCTTGCTTATCTGGTTCATCTTCACAGGATGTCTGGTATGTAGACAATGGAGCGCTAGCTCACATGACAAGGGTTAGATAATATTTCTCTAACTACAACGAAGAGCAAATGGACTTCCAAATTACGATGAGAAACAAGACAAAGTGTACTCTAGTGGGGAGAGGTACCATCGATTTTTAGAGGGAGTCTAGTGAAACTACCAGCGCTATAGATGTCCTGTATCTTGAAATATATAACTAGGTTCGGTCTTCATAATGACATGTGTAATCATGATTTTATGTATTTGATATATTGAGAAGAATAAATTTATTATTGTTATCCTTGAGGCATGGGTTTCATGCTCAAGGATATTTATTTTTATAGGTCAAGCTCCCATGGAGAGCTTCTAGGGCTTTTCATTGAGTCTATAAGTCAAGAAAGTTATTGTCATATATTGAAGACCCATTTTGGCATATTCCATATTGTAAAAGAAATTTTATTTGGGTCAAAAAACTGTCCAAGACCTTGTCATGATGCAATATTCAAGTAGGCCTAAAAGGAGCAATTCAACCCAATGAGAAGCCTATATAAAGGAGACCTCGACCTAACTTGGAGGACACACTTCACACACTCAAGTTCGATCTCAAGAAGCAAAAGCAGTGCATAGAAGATAGAGGATGAAGGACGGGTTTTTGGGATTGTTTTTAGGCTAATACTCTCCACACGTGCAAAGAAATTAGGGCTAGCCGAGTTGCATAAGTGAAGTTAGGTCATCAAACAAAACTATTTGGAAGTCGATTTCTCTAGGAGAGAGAATCCACCCAAGCGAAGAAGAAAGGAGCAAGAATACACCAACATTTCTCATATGTGCAAGGGTTAGGGTTTCTGTAGAAGAATTTTCTGGACAGGTCGAAGTTTGTTATAAAACCAAACTCACAAAATAGAAGAATAGATAGATCAACAACTTCAAAATAAGCCTCTTCGAGGGGGCAATCTCCTTTACATTACACAAATGAACAATTCTTCGATGATACAAATGACAAGACCTCCCTTGTATATATAGGATTCTAAGGGGTCACAATATAACCAAAGCTGACATAACAATAATAATGTAAGAACACAACAATAACAATAATGGGCTTCTATGGGAAACAATAATAAAAATATAGGGACTACATGGGCACAACAATACAATAAGGGGGTTGCACTAATAACAATAAGGGGCTACACTAGTAGTATAGGGACCTAACATGCCCCTCTCCTTCAAAAAGTGTTGTCCTCAGCACTTGAGTAGTTCTAGATGCTTCTGTATAAAATTCTCGTTCTCCCATGTGGAATCTTCAGTGGGTAAGTTCTTCCCCTTGATGAGATACTTTGAAATTGATCGATTTCGTAGCTGTCAGGTTCTTATTTTCGTGACTGCTTCAGGTTCCAATATGATTTTTCCTTCCTCGTCAAGTTCTGACAATATTGTTTGAACTGGGAGCTTGACACCTATAACCTTCTTTAAGCTTGAAACAAGGAAAACTGGGGGCAATCGGGAAGATGCAGGAAGCTCCAATTTTTGTGCCATAGTACCAATCTTTTGCAGCACCTTGTAAGGACCAAAGTACTTTGGTGATAATTTATTATCCTTCTTAGCTTGCTTGAGGGACATTTGTTTGTATGGTTGTAGCCGTAAAAATATCCAGTCACCTACATCAAAACTTTTTTCGTTGTGATATTGATATTTATGTTGCTTCATTCGATTCTGCGCCAAAGTGAGGTTATCCTTTAAGAGTTGGAGAACTTGTTGTTGATGCTCGATGTGAATCTTCCACTGCTTGAACTTTAGAATTTTCTCTTAAAGAGGATGTGTGTGATGGATGGTGGATGATATCCATAAAGTGCCAATGTATTAGAAGTTATGGTCAAATTCATTTCTTCTTTCTTTGGGGTTGGTTCTTGGTGTATATCCTCTTCTTTCGATGTTTCTTGTTCATTTTCTTCCTCCTCCTCACAATCGATGTAAAATAATTTCTTCTCAGCACACTTATGACCTTTAGTGTATTTTCTATCACAACTGTAACAAAGCCCTTTTGCTCTTTTTTCTTCCAATTGTTGTGGTGTCAACCTTGTAGGTTGTTGAAGGCTAGGAGCAACAACACTTCCATATTTATAGTTATGAGTGGTAGGCTTCCTTGTTGCCATAGCTTTGCTTTCAATTTTTCTTGCCAACCTATATGCCTTCTCCAATGAATCAGTTCCCAAAGGTGAAACTCATGTTGGATGTTCTCCTTTAAAGTCCCTATGAAGACTTCAATACTCGGCTTCTCTGGAATATCATTTACCCTTATATTCAATTTTTGGAAGACCCCAATGTGCTCTGCCATTGAACCCTTTTGTTTGAGATTTATCAATTAGCTAAAGAAGGTGTTGCTCTTTGTATCGTCATAATGTGCTATAATTTCCTCCATAAAAATGGACCAAGTGACCATTTGTTTACGAGAGGAAAGTGATTGATACCATGAAAATTGACTGGGTTCTAAATATAAATTTGCAATATGTACCTTTTGTGTGTTTTGCACGTTATGGAGATCAAAATATTTCTCCATCTATAGTATCCATGTTACAGGATCCTTGCCATCAAACTTCCTCATATCTATCTTTGGAATATGCTGGGCCTTCAATAATGTGTTAGATTCTATGAAATCATGAATAACATTTCTTTGGTTCTCATCATGAGTTTTCTCTACTACCTTTTTGCCATTAGGAGGCCTTTCTCGTAGCAACTTTGTCCCACCTTCCTTCAAACCTTCCACGTCTTTCTTCAAATCTTCAATGCTTTTAATTAAATATGCTTCCATACCATCGATATTAGCTTCCATGGCATAGATAAACTATTTATCTTAGCTTAGATCACATTCTTCAAATCATCCATCCAATTTTGCTTTCTAGGTGTCTCTATTTTCTTGATTCGAGTCATTTTTTTTTCTTTTAGGAGCTCAATCTTAAAACGACTGTAACTTTATAATTTCATATCTCCAAGGTCTGAGATTTTGTTATGTGGTAGCCCTCTGAATTCTCTTTCCAACTTGATAGGTCTGATTGAGATTGGATTCTCCTACAAATAGTTATGCCAATCTCCCATGACGACTTGATTATAGACTGGTTTAGTAGAACGAACTTGTACGAAGTACCCAATGTTTTAAAAATCGGTCAAACCAGCTGGTTCACTAGCCCACTAGGTCAAACCAGTAGAAAAACCCAGTTTGACCCCTCCCTTGGCTAAAAAATCAGAAAAACTGGTCCTAACCGATCGGTTTAGGATGGAACCGACCGGTTTATTGCCAAAGCAACCATAAACCCCACAAAATGCATTTTTTTGAGTTTTGAAGCTTTTTTTAGGGAAATTTGGGGTTGTTTTCCTCCAATAATAGTCCTTCCAAGAAAAACATGCCTACCCTCTCATTTTCTTGACACATCTCAACCCTAGCAATGCTGGAAGTTAATGGTAATGTTAAATTCTTAAATAAAAGTGATGTTTCCTTTAATTTTCATTTTTGTCCTTTACTGAAGTTTTTAACATTACCATCAAATGACTCAGGATGTTTGAGAGTGGTTTCGACCTCATTGGATTTCATACGAGAAACTAGAATTTTAGATTTCACTCAAAATTCAACAAACTTAATGGTTTTCAGGATTTCATAGTTTAGGGGTTTGCAATGTCTCCATTTGATTCTATCATGCGTGAGGGTATGAAATTGGCATTTGATCAAGATCATGAAGCCCTTAAAGAACCTTGATGTTGGTGGCATTGATTGTTGAACTTTTTTGATGTTGGTGGTATTGATTGTTGAACTCCTCTACCATGTCCTTACCAAGAATTCACTCTTCACTCAAAGAAAGACAACTGGTTAGGCATGCTAATCTTTTTCTACCACATTATAAAATTGAGGAGATGAACCCTTCACTCAAACCAAAGTCATTGGTTAAGCATGTTAAACCTTTTCAATTTCTATCATGTTATAAGGTTGAGCAATCCAAGTCCAAAGACTTTGAGCTAGATGATGTTTATGTATCTCTTGTTGATGATGTTTATGTATTTCAAGTAGCGTTGAATCAATGATGAGTTTCATGAGTGACCATGTTGATTAGCGATTTGTGCTTTTGATGTCTATTTTTGCTACTACTACTAAAGTTGCTAAGGAGTTTTAGGAGTCCTCAAACTCTGAGCCATATTATTTATGTAGCTCATGTTGATGATCTCTTGTCTAGTAGTTGTGATGAGTTTGATCATGATGAGGAGTGATCATGTTGTTGATCACTGATATGTAGACTTGTAGTAGGTCAGTGACCCTATAGCTTAGAGCATTGTTTTCGGACTCTAGAGGCCATTTAAAGCCTCATTGATTATGTATTTTGTTGCGGATATGTATTGCACTCGATGCCATTTTGATATATTCATCTTTACATGGTATATAGAGGAGCAAACCTTGCATATTTTGTTTCTATTGGCTTGGAATCATGGTTTTAAATCTTCAAAATAATTTTTTTCATTAAAAATTAATTATTTAATGTATTTTTAAAAACCGGTTCGTTTAGACCTGACCAGCCCCGGTTTGACCGGTTCCGGTTCGAAACCCGGTTGATTAGGTGGACCAGTCCAGTCACCGGTTCTGGTTTTTAAAACATTGGAAGTACCATGTGTTACGTTTTCCACCTTCAGCTCTGAAAACAATACCCAACAAACTACAATCTGTCCTCTTTCTATCACTCTTAACAAAATTTGAATCCGATGCTCAGAGAGAAAGTTATGACGATTTTCCCAAGGTCCCCTGTTTGCGTTCGAATTCAAGAGCCTGCAAAAACCCTAACTTCCATGGATCCTATATTTGAAAATATAGCAAACCAAGATATGAAATTCGTACACTAGGTTCTGCTCGACTTCTTGTCAAATGGGTTTTAATTTCAGCTTCTGAATTTTCTTTGAAAAAGAGTTCTAGCGAACATGCTACAATGACCTGTTTGAGATGGAATTCTGGAGCCTGAAAACCCCTAACTTCCTCAGCTCATATCTCTGAAAATATAGCGATATTAGATCTTAAATTTGAACACGAGGTTCATCAAGATTTCGACTCAAATGGGTTTTAATTTCAGCTTCTGAGGCTTCGTAGAAATAAAGTTATAGAAACATTTCCACGATGACCTGTTTGTGATGGAATTCTGGAGCCTGCAAAACCCTAAGTTCCGCAGCTCATATCTCCAAAACTATAGTGAGACGAGATTTGAAATTCGGGCACGAGGTTTAGAAAGCTTTCGGCTCAAATGGGTTTTAATTTCAGCTTCTGAAGCTTCATAGAAAATAAGTTATAGCGAAAATGCCACAATGCCCTGTTTGAAGTAGTGAAACCCTAGAATCCAAAGCTCTAATACCAAATATTATGAAACCAACTCACAAAATAGAAGAATAGATAGATCAACAACTTCAAAATAAGCCTCTTCGAGGGGGAAACCTCCTTTACATTACACAAATGAACAATTCTTCTATGATACAAATGACAAGACCTCCCTTCTATATATAGGAGTATAAGGGGTCACAATATAATCAGAGCCGACATAACAAGAATATTATAAGGACACAACAATAACAATAGCGGGCTTCTATGGGGTACAATAATAACAATATGGGGATTACATGGGCACAACAATACAATAATGGGGTTGCACTAGTAACAATAAGGGGCTACACTAGTAGTATAGGGACCTAACAAAGTTGTAGAAGAATCCAATGAGCAAGTCGAAATTGCAAAAAAATCTATTGGGGAGGTCGAAATTGTAGAAGAAGTTATTGGATGTTAATTTTGCAGAAGTTGTTGGAAGCAAGGTTTGACTTGGTCTTGGATGGTCTTGGTCAAGGGTCAAAAGCCTTGGAATTTGTCAATTGAAGGTCTATAAGAAGAGAAAGAATTCTAGTCGATTTTCCTGTCAAGTTGGAGAGGTTTTGGCCCTGGCTGATAACCTATATCTTGTGTACTTTGTATTATTGGTATTTATGGTTTTGGTAGTTGTTTGATGAAGAGAACACAAAAATAATCAAGTTGAAGAATAATCTAAGTAAAAATACATCACAAGCAGTGATCAAGAAAAGAGAATTGCCTACACTTGTTGTCCCTAGATTTCTCAACATGGTATCAGAGTTGAGGTAAGAAGACAAGGAAGGGCAGCTTAAAGAAGGACACTCAAGCGCTGAAGCACTAGAATCATCAAGAAGGACCTCTCATCTCAAAGGCATCAGAAGAACAAGGATTACATCATCATCTTGAAGAAGGAAGTTACTAAAGAAGACCTCAAAACCCTAGTTTGTTTAAAGGACTCTACACTTGAAGCATTCTTGTGATCGTCACTCAACCATCACATCAAGAAGAAGGAGACCTCAAAGACCTTATCTCTACGCAAGAAAGGAAGCACTACGAATTGAAGCATCTTGAAGCCTCCACATCAAGAAACACAAGAAGAGGCGTTGTCATCATTATCAAGAAATCAAGGTGATCTCCCTCTCTTTGAAGTATCACTTTTGAAGGAAGACATCTTCCATCATCATCAAAATCAAGAAGTCATCATGTTGAAGATATTGTTATCAAGGAGCATCTTCACTTGACAAGTAAGTACCTTTATATTTATGACTGAATTTGCTATCAAAATGACTTCATTTTGCAAGGAAAGCAAAAAACTGGTGGGGCATCTAATTTTCTTGCATGGAAGAAGAGGACATATTTGATCCTCATAGAAAATGAAGTCATGGAACATTGCAAGGGCTCAATCACTAAACCTCCAAAGGAAGAAGCTCAAGCTTTTGCAGAGTACATGAAGGGGGAAGTAAGGGATCAAAGGATTCTCATAGAATCCATTAAGGATCCCCTCATACCATATGTATCAAAGTTGGAGACATCAAAAGAAATATACGACAAACTTGTTGAATTGTTTTCCATAAGTACTACAGGAGAAGCGATCTCATTAAGACAAGAACTCTACAAGATGAAGATATCAAAAGAAAAAGGAATAGCCTCATACTTTATGCGGGTTTCAGAAATTAGAGACCAACTACAAGAGTTGGGAAAAATAATGTCTGATAAGGAAATGACCACCATAGTGCTCAATGCACTTTCAGAGGAATGGGGCAACTTTACATCAAGCATCTATGGAAAGAAGGAAGTTATCGCATTCAATGAACTTTGGTCATTGTGCAGAATTGAAGAAACCAGGCTGAAGGCAAAATGTGATGTAGAATCAAATGAACAAGCAGAAGCATTTGCTGCCATGGCTAAAAGAAAGCGAAAGTTTGGGAAGTTTGGTCCTCAAAAAAAGAAGAAGACTATGTCAAAGATCCAATGTTATGGTTGTCTTGAATATGTGCACTACAAGAGAGATTGTCAAAAGCTCAAGAAGGACAACAACAAAAGAGGAATGGAAGAAGCCCATATCACTGAAGAAGTGGAAGAAGATGAAAAGAAGAAATCAAAGGAGGAAGTGAAAGATCTCTACTATGATTGAGATAATCTTCTCCACAAATTTCTTTTCATTTTTTGGAAAATATAACTATAATGGTAGGAATCTCCAGAAGCATGATAGGATGCGTCATTTTAGGAGATGGCATCATAAGAGCATACAATTGAAGCAAGAGCGCATGACGTCATCATAAGAAGCTTGAAATATAGTTGAAGTAGAAGTCTATGGAAGTCATTATTAGAGGAAAGTAGCTCTTGATCACCACATTGGAAGCATAAGTAGTAGTTAGGGGTAGAAGAAAGTCATCTAGTGTAGAGCTCATTATACAACATTAGAAAGGAGCATTTGCAGGATGAGGATAATCAAGATCCTCCATTGGAATCTTCACTAGAAGGTTCATCTCTTGGAAGAAGCAAGTGTCTCGCTGAGAATTCCACCTTGGATGGGATTCCTTGTTTGAATGATGGTATTATGACAAAGGAATGCAGCAGGTCAAGATGATTGAAGTACCTTCAATCATGGAAAAGGAAGTTGCCAAAGGTAGTCTAGATGACCAAAAGAAGAAAAGAGGTATGTATGCATATGTTTGACAAAGTCATGTCATCATGTAGTTGCAGATAGGATGGGTGAATACTCTACCTCATGAGTTTGATCAAAGGAAAAGGATTTCTTTCAAGATGCATGAAGGCATGGTTCACATATTGATTAGATGAAATCAATGTAATATGTTCTCGTATGGAATATGAGGTGGTTGCAAAGATGAAGGAAATATGATGAAAGTTGCTGGAAAGCAATATGTGAAGAAAGAAAGAAGAGATCATGAAATATGCAACTATGATCATGTAGAAAAGGAAATCAACATCCGATGACTAGAAGAATTGACCATGACATCTACAGGTTAAGGTATGAAGACTTTGATGAAGTCTGAAAAGGAAGGAGACCCTTGACATTGCATATGTTGGAGATGTGTCAATATGTATGCAAGATTTTGATGTTGCAACAAGAAGATGTTGTTGACCGCTGCGTGTCAACTACCCATAAGCAGTACACCCCCTTTTCTTCGCAAAAAGGGACAACACTTGATCGAGATGTTCGTGCCATTCAACAGTCATCGTCATTCTCCTGATCTTATTAAAGTTGTAAACCCAGTCTGCATTTTGATGTAAATAATCTTAGCAAAGCTGAGTCATGTATGTAAATTGCCTAGGTGGACCTAATTTTCTAGTGATAATCTTCATTCCGGAAGGTTTTTCGTCTCACCGATCCATGATCGGCAGAGTTTTCCTTCAAACCTGAACCCAAAGCCGGAATGAATTTTATGATTAGAGTCTTAGGAGAATTCTAGAGTGTTGATCTGCTAGATTATGTTTGGTCGCAGAACTGGGTGGTTTATGAGGGTCTATGTCAAATGGGTTCTCCCCCTTGAGATGTAAAGTTGTAAAAGTCATGATGAAAAGTGTCTTGAGGGTTAGGAAATGTT
>APFE030608386.1:81090-100523 GCA_000404065.3 Pinus taeda | reverse complement strand
AAAATTTAAAAAATAATAAAATAATAATTTTTTGAGAATTTCAATTTTTTAATGCATTAAAAAATTCGACGGATGAGATTAAGAGATGTCTTGATCCTCATCGATGGTCAAGATCGTTTTGACATGGATCACTCAAACTAGCCGTTGGGATTTTTTTCCTTTAAATAGGGTGCTAGGGGTCATTTGATTAGAGATATTGGATCTGAGTTTTGGCTGAAGAAGCTCTCTTGTAAATATTTTCTGGTGCTAACAAAGAAGACTTTGGGGTCAAAATCTTGCTGGTGTTACTCTCTTCAAGTGTTGTGAGCTATTTTGTTTTTCTGCATATTTTAATTTTCAGCCATTAATAGCAGCGTAATGAAGAGTATTGTTGTGCATAGGTATCTTGTTCACATGCTAGGGTTTGAATGGTGTTAGGGTTTCTAAAGTAATGGCAGGTATCTCTATTGCAACGGAGATCTAGTACTATTTTTTCTCTCTTTATTGATGGTTAAAATGAGCTGTGCAGGAATATCTTGTTGAAGAAGTTCAGTGGGCGTTAGGGGAAGTTCTAGGCTGAACCAGCCAACTCCCATAAGCACTTTTTGCAGAGCCCAGCTGGTTTTGATCCTGGGTTAATCATTTAGTTTGTTTTGCTATTTGCATGAGAGACTTTCTAAGGCATTTCATTAGCAATCTGAATTTTCTGAAATATATATGATGTCATTGACAAATCTGGCCGTTGCAGAGTCACAAAAACTGTAAATTAGGGTTTTATTTATTTTTATTGTTCCCAGGTTTTGGTTGCCTGTTTCATTGTTTTCAGGTCACAGGTGCTGATGGTTGAGAAATTTTCAGGATTCTATAAAGCAAATTTTGAGCAGTGAATTTTAAATATTGATCTGGTGGAGGGCTTCAATGGCTTTTCTAGGCATCCTGGGCAATCTGCTCCATTTTCACGCTGCTCCTGTCTGCTCCAACACCTGCGTATTCAAACCCCATCCGTTCCTCATTGCACCTGCATTCACAAAGCTTGCAAACGCTGGCCCATTTCTTTACATATCCACGCTGCTATATTCCATACGCTGCCTCCAAATCTGCAAACGCACAGCATTCAACGCTGTCTCACCCTTCACACTGTCCGTATTCTCCACGCACTTGCATATAACAAAAAATCTGCAAAACAAAAATACTGTTGCCATCCATCTTCAGGGCCTCATACCTGCACATGGAACCTGCAAACTGCAAAGCAATTTCATTATTTGATTTAAATCGTGAGTGTTCCACTGATTTCCATCTGCCTGCAGTCTAGCATTTGATATCCCATACAAATCGTGGAGTTTGGCAGAACGCAGCCCAGGTTTCGCAAGCAAAATCGATTGAGTTTTTTGATACAAGCCGTGCAGGTGAAATTCCTCTGCCACAGGTTAAGTTTCTATGCGAACCGCGGTAAGTTTCCTCAGGTCGACTTTTCATTGTGTATAAGTCTTACCACAAATCGAATTTTCCAAAATCGATTGTTGTTTGACATAGCGTAGGCACAGGTTTAATGCAAATCGATTTCATTTTGTTTTTTAGGCTTTAGGTAATTACGTAGCGTAGTTTTAAAAATTAAAATAAAAAAATCGTTTTCATTTTTTTTAGTTACGTATATTATGTTTTAACTTTATGTATATATTATGTGTTTAATTTAGATTTAATTATTTTTTTAGGTTTTGATTTTATTTAAAAGTTAAAAAATTCATAAAAAAAAAGGTTAGGGTTTAGCTTTTAGTTTTGGATTTTAGATTTTCATTTTTTTAGTTTTAGAATAGATTTAAATTAGTTTTCTTTTTTAATTTTTAATTTTTAGGCTTTATTTAAAAATAATAGTAATAATAATAATAATAATAATAATTAAATTCATAAGAAAAAATTTTTATAAAATATAAAAAGACCAATAAAAATTTCTTTTAGGTTTTAGATTAAATTTCAAATTTTGTTCTAGTTTTAGTTTTTTTTTTTTTTTTTTTTTTTTTTTTTTTTTTTTTTTTTTGAAAAGCCATAAAAAATTCGTCGTGGAAATTTTTTGAAGTCTTAGCCTGGAAATTTTATTGCGTTCTATTTTTGCTGAGGCTAAAATTTTGGGATTAATGTTTATCTCGCATGCTTGAATATCTGGTTAATGTGCAAGTTTACATGGTTGTATCTTTCGAAGTTTATTTCTTAAATTGCCAAGTTATCGTTAAAAACATCGCGAGTTTTCTGGATATCTTGCATTGTTATGATTGCTGTGTGGGGTTTACATTTCTGAAGCATACAGTAAGTAATCATTTAAACGTCAAACCCATAAGGCACTGGTCCGTTAAATTAAACAAATCTATTAAGTGCTTTCGTCCTTTCGTGTCTCCTAAAGCAACTGATTCACAGTTGGTTTTCCACTTTCCTATAGGGTCTACCCCCCTTAGCCACGGGAGACAGGCTTAAACGGAGGGATCGGGGATCAGAGTGACAGCCCCCTGTTTGAGCGTTGTCGTGACAATCTGTGCAACAACAGATGTCATGATGGAGGGCCATGACAAAAGGTAATTTTGATTTGATGTTCTTTTTTATTTTTGAACATTTGGATGGGTTGATACAGGGATACTGAAAGAGAGTTGTAGATGTCATCTACAACTAGCACTCATGTGGTTGGATGGAATATCCTGAAGGAAACATGACGTAGTTGTATGAAGGAAAGCCAGATGTGGACTAGAAATCACTTTCAGAGAAGGTGTTAATTTTAGGTATGTTCTATGCTAGAGCAATTTATTTAAATTTTCACAGTTAGCAATCACATCAGCATTAAAGTAAACTGCAAATAGAACATAAATATAAATCGCAGAAGACAAGCCAAGACAAGAAGACACAAGATGTGGTGCCAGCCAGGGACAAACCCCAATGTGGGGAAACCCTGGATCAATTCTTCTTTTATGTTCTTCAAAGTTCAGTAGAGAAAGTGAGAGAGATAGTACATTTACAATAGAAGTCAATATTTTGACTTTTGATATCACATGAGATCAGTTGAAGACATATTGCTGCAACTGATTCTCTAAGGTGACTCCTTCACCCATCATAGTGCTGCCTTTCGTCCATTTGCTGCACATAACCGTGTGACACCATGCTGTACTGTCACATGTGTTGAACCTTGATGACTGAGCTGCTCCTATTCTCATCATCAAGTTGCTCATTATTTATCATGCCCACTGATTCATTCATCATCATACACCACTGCTTTGATGAGAGGATTATACACCATAACTGTTCATCCTTATCATTTTCATTATGTCGAGACTGAGTCCTTTTACAGCAAGGATCTCTTAACCATCATCAGAATCTATTTTGTTATGCCAGGACTGACTTTTAGCATAATCTTCATTCAGTAGAGAGAATAGTTTTATCATTGTTGTTTATTATGATATGGCAGCTATAGGTATGCCACCAAGGTTTTAATACAATATAACACTGCTTGAAACCCTCGTCACTTCTTTTCCTTGTACACATACTTCCAGTATAATTTGAGTTCTCCTCACTGTGACTGCGTATGGACTATTGTGAGAGCACCGAGATACCTGAGGCTACAGTCACCTGGGTTGATGACTGTTCCTATAACGAGGTGCAGTCAAACCCTTGGCTGCAACTCAGCTTCATGTGGAGATGCTCCATATATAACTGCGGCTCCTCTTCATAGTTGTGTTGCTACGTGAGCATTGGTTTCATAACTGCGGCTAATTGTATGCCTGCGGATTTTACATGCACCATGCTTCTATGCGTGCGGCTCCGTGGCTCTTCCGTGCTTGTTATCACTGCGGCTACATATTGATTGCGGGTTTATTTCACCTTTAATGCAACTACCCTCTAATGCGGCTTTATCACCATGACTATGGCTACGTGCATTGATTGCGCCTTCATGTATTGACTTGATACATAGATTACGCTGCATCCATATAGAGTCTAACTGCGTGTAAGGATCTCTGCCCTGTGTATAATTAGGGCATCACGTTGACTGTATAAATGTTACCATGAATAGCGTATAACCAGCGTATGAACATAACCATGAACATCATATAAGTGTGTCTCCATGATCTGTGCATAAGTGTTTCTATTAATTGTGTATTAGTGTCTCAATGACCAGCGTATTAGGCCTCTCCTTAGCAACGAGTTAGAGCATCACTTTGACTGTGTCTAGATGTCTTCATGACTACGTTGGATTAGGGCATCATCTGCAGCTAGGCCAACGTATTCTTTTTGTGTCTCTCCTTCTCCAAAAACGCAAGACGTGGAGAGGAGGAGATCACATCAAGAATGTGTCCCCAAATGACTTCAAGTCCTCACCTATTTATACTAAAAACGTAGATGATGAATAGA
Organism: Pinus taeda; assembly: GCA_000404065.3. Taxonomy (NCBI): domain Eukaryota; kingdom Viridiplantae; phylum Streptophyta; class Pinopsida; order Pinales; family Pinaceae; genus Pinus; species Pinus taeda. Next base: position 96,158 of record APFE030608386.1, on the reverse strand, counting down.
CACGTCTATTGGGCTTCTGAGCCTACTCAAGTTGCTGGCCGACTTGACAATTTGTTTTATAACATAAATAAATTCATAACTTCATAAATACTTATTGGAATTGGATGATCTTTAGATCAATCCTACACCTCTCGATGAGAGGGATCCAATAAAAATATCCGCTGCCACAAATAAGATGACCCACATGGAGTTTGGCCCTAGATGCCAATTTTAACACAAGGGAAAGGATGACATGACTAACTTGAGGAAAGTGATGGATGGCCAATGCCCTACAAGATGAAGATGAAATTCATGACACTAAATGGAGGAGCTATACAAGCAGCTGAAGGTCCCATGATCTCCACCAAAGAAGAGATAGTTGTTGTTGGAAATAGGTCCCTAGGTAAGAGGGAGACTGGAAGCAAGTTTTTTGTTAAGAAGGAACTTGGAAGGAAGTCCCTAGCTAAGAAGGAGTTTGGAGAAGTATGTGGTTGAGAGGGAGCTTGGGTACCTTCCTTTTATGGGAATGGATACATTCCTTCATAGGAATGAGAGAGATAGACACATTATTCTTGTCTTCACTTTGGAAGAAAGAATGGAGGACTGGGTAAGCATATGGCATCAGATACTCTTTGAGGATGTGTTAGGGCATACAAGATAAGAGTAGTCGTAGAAAACTGATATTCTTTAAGGACTGAGAATCCAAGATAAAAATAGTCCTAGAAAGACATACCTTGAGAAAACCTGGGTGGGGTATGTTCTTTAAGAGACAATGATGAAGGTGTCTATAAATCATTGGTCTCAACAGCATTGTGCTCTGATCTAGTGGAGAGATAGAGCTATTAGTCAAGGCCTTGCTATGTGATAATATTGGATGATTTGATGCTAACTAGATGGGTTACCAATCCGACTCTTCTTATGAGAATTCTTTACATTGAAAATGTCCAAGTACCTTGTATGTATTATGAATACCTCCCTAGTTAAGAGGGAGTGTAGAAATATGTAACTAGGTTTAGTATTCATAATGACATATGTAATCATGATTTTATGAATTTGATGTAATGAGAAAAAAAAATTATTATTGTTATTCTTGAGGCATGGGTTTCATGCTCAAGGAAATTTTTTTTCATAGGTTAGGGTCCCATCGAGATCTTCTAGAACTTGTCATTGAGTCTACAAGTCAAGAAAGTTATTGTCATATATTGTAAAAGAAATTTTATTTGAGTCAAAAGACCCTCCAAGACTGTTACACAGTAAAATGTCACTGCCATCATGTCAGTCTCCCTACTGTGTCATAAACCCACATTCACCTCACTTATGCTCTCTAAAATGGCTAAAAACCCTCTTTGCCTAAGTTAATTGGATCATCGCGACTGTTCATTAAATAACCGCGCTGATTGGCGGAGGATAATGTAACTGCTACGCTGCCAGCGCGGAAGCACACGTGTTTTCCGCGCTGGTCTAATTTCATGGACAGCGCACCCTCCGCTTGTATCATTGAGCGCTGACCAGACCTTTTCTATAATTGATCTGCGATGCCAGCGCGCCAGCTCAGTTTTGCACCTGCGCTGATCCTGTTTAGGCGAGTTTGTTCTAACAGCCAGCCTTCCAGATGACTCCAGACTTGGTTGTTAGCATTGTTGAGGTCGCCATCCTTTCTCTGGCATGTTTGTTCGACTGATCATCCACTTATCTTGGGGGAAAGCTCATCCTTTACCTATCCATGGAGACTCCTTCTCCTTTATAAGCCTCCTCCATTGCCCATGAGCAGCTAGTTTGGAACATATAGACTTTGATTGAGGAATTCTTAGTGCATTAGTGCTGCTCTTTGTAGGCATTTAGTGTGTTGTGTGAGGATTGCTTTTGAGCTTGAGGAAGGTTATGAGCTTGTTGCCTTGTATTTGAGAGAGAGACCTCTTCACAACAAGATTATATCCTCAGATCTGAAACCTGTAATAGCAAAAGCAAAACACCTAGGAATAATATATGCAAGAATTAAAACTAAAACCCTACAAACCAGTGAAACAATCACAATATTTATAGATTAACGACTCTAAGCAGCCAGATTTGCCAATAATCGACAGAAATTTTTTTAGAATTTTAGATTTACTATGAGATTTAGAAAACCTCTCATGCATTCAAAAGATAAATTTAAATGATAAACCCAGGATCAAAATTGGCTGGGCTCTTCAAGAAAATGTTTTTCAGGAGTTGGCTAGTTCAGCCGAGAACTTCCCCAAACGCCCGTTGATCTTTACAATCTAGATTTCCTGCACAGCTCACTTCAACTATCAATAAAGAGGAAAAAAAACATTACTAAAATCCAAATCCAATGGAGATACCTGCCATTATTTTCAGGAATTCTATTACCATTCAAACCCTAGTGAGTAAACAAGATACCTGTGTTCAACATCACTCTTCATCAAGCTATTACCAATGGCTAAAGATAAATTTATGTAGAAAAATGAAACATCTTACAGCATTTCAGAAAAGTAACACCAACGAGATTTCAACCCCAAAGTCTCTCTTTATTGCACAAGAAAAAGATTACAAGAGAGCTTTTTCAGCACAAGAATCACAGATCGAATTGATCTCAAATGACCTCTAACACCCTATTTAAAAGAAAAATTCCCAACGGCTAGTTCGAGTGATCCATGTCAAACTAATCTCGACCGTCGATGAGGATCAAAATCCCTTTTAATCTCATCCGTCGAAATTTTAAATGCATTTTAATATATTAAAAAATTAAGATTTTGCATTTATTTTCTCAAAACTTTGACTTATTATTATTTTATTAATTTTTTAAAATTTTTATTATTATTTATATTATTTTTGTATTTTTATTTATTTTTTAATTTTATTTTATGTTTTATTTTTCTTTATTTTTTAGTTATTTTTTATAATTTCTATATTTTTATAATTTATAATTATATTATTATTTTTTATTATTTTTATTGGATCCTCGAACTTAGGTTTTGGAAAAATCACCTAGGACCTAGGACTTATGAGGGGATAAAACATTTTCTAACCCTCTAGACACTTTACATCATAACTTTTACAATTTTACTTCTCAAGGGGGAAAACCCATTTGACACCCTCATAGACCACCCAGTTCTGTGACACAAATATAATCTAGCAGATCAAGCAATTTGTAATAACCTAACCAAATAGTTAGAATTATTTCCAAATTACTTTAACATAGACTCAAAGCACACTAGGATTCCCCTAAGATTCTAATGATAAAATTTATTCTGGCTTTGGGGTTAGGTTGAAGGAAAACTCTGCCGATCATGGATCGATGAGACAAAAAACCTTCCGGAACGTAGATTATCACTAGAAAATTAGGTTTGCCTAGGCAGTTTACATACATGACTCAGATCTGTTAAGATTATTTACAATTTACACATGTAGGCTGGGTTTATAAAAAAATATGATCGGACTAATGATGACAATCGAATGGCACAAACATATCGATCAAGCGCTATCCCTTTTGCGAAAAGGGGAGGTACTGCTATGGGTAGTTCACATGTAGTGGTCAATAGTCCCTAACCCCATTTCCTTGCTCATTGATCAGATGAGAGGTACTTCCCATGAGTCCCAGACTACATGGATAGGATGCCTTGACAGGAGAACTAATCATCTTGTCCACAGGAGAACGAATCATCTTGTCCATTGGTTGCCACAGGAGAACTATCATCCTAGCGCACAGGAGAACTAATCATCCTGGCTCGCAGTAGCCACGGGAGAACTAATCATCCTGACCCACAGGAGAACTAATCATCCTATTCCATAGTTGCCACAGGAGAACTAATCATCCCGGCCCACAGGAGAACTAATCATCTGTTCCTTAGTTGCCACGAGGTATCACAGGGAAAGGTTGAACCTATCACCCTGTACATAGCACACCACCAGGGGAGGGTGAGTCACCCTATGATTATATGTCGCTCCAGTAAGTACCCCAAGCCCCCTAGAGCTCCCAGAGTTCAGTGCATGCAACACGTGGGACCCTTATACGAAGTTCTCTCAACAACTCCAAGTCGTTCGGGAAAATCAAATATTTGACCTTTCCCCGGGGCTTTGACAAAGTGTTTGCGACCTATACATTAGTCTCAATGCGATGGAGCCTCCTCGCTCATCGACTTATCATATCCCAGATAAGGTAGTATCTGATGTCTATTTGCTGGAGCAATCATCGAATATGAGATTCCTCAATAAATCCCTCCTGGTTGTCACAAAGAATCACAGTAGTATTCATCGTGTGTACAAACAACTCACTAATGAGCTTCCACAACTTGGCAGCTTCACACGAGATCATACTCGTAGCTATGTATTCAATCTTGGCAGTGCTTATAGCAACCAACTTCTGCTTCCTGCTCATCCATGATATCGAAGCAGAATCCAGAGAGAACCAACATTGAGAAGTGCTCTAGCGATCCTCCACACTGCCTGCCCAGTCAGGATTCGAATAATCATGCAGCTTCACATTTCCGGCAGTGTATCTCAATCCATGAGAGATTGTGCCCTAAAGATATCTCAGAAGATTCTTCGCACCAATCTAGTGAGGCTCAACCAAATATGAGCTCACCATGCTAACTGCAAAGCATATATACATACGGAAGTTCACCAAGAACATCAATGCAGATGAGTTTATGAAACTCAGAGGCATTTCCCAAATCTGGTCCGGCATCACCACCATATAACTTCTGAAAGTTAAGATCCTCTAGGTAGTCACGGGCTTGCAGTTGACTATTCCATATTTGGAATCCAACTCTCTCTTACTTCTACAAGTGAGAGGGTCTGCACCTGTCAGAAATAGGTCGTTTCTCAGAAGGTGCCGGTATGAGAGGTCTATCATCCACAACCTTCAAACAATGGTTTGGATCGGCTTCACTTTTAGTGAATCTCAGCTTCATCAGAAAACTATCAATCCTCTCATATTAGGCCGGGGTGTTTTACTTCAAGCCATAGAGGGATTTCTTCCACCTGTATACATGAAATTCCCAATCATAAATCTCAACCCCCTCGGGTTGTTCCAAATCTATGGACCTGCTACATGAGGGGAATGATCCCCTTGTAAGATTTTCATTCGGTACATCTCGAACATGTACCTTCATGCTCTTCTGGAATTCAGGCATCCCTATCACCATTTGACTCACATCATGTAGGGTCCCATAATAAGTAGACCTCCAGTGCTATAGATGAGATATGTCAATTGACATGATACCTAATGGACCATCATGCAACTTCATACAAATTGCCAACCCTGAACCCATGACTAAAAGTATCTTTGAAAATTTCATTTTCAAACACGTACCTTTCCATCGATGAATGCCACCCTGTAGCCTTTGACTTCCATTGCCGAAATGGTCATCGGGTTCTTCTTGCAATCAGGTACATAAAAGAGATTCTGTAAATGAATCGGGTTACCCTCATTCAATTGAGGGGTAACATTTCCTAGACCCTTTTCTGGATAGGTGGCATTGGCTCCAAGTATAATCCAACGATTGTTTCTTACCAAATTCGAGAGAGCACCCTTCTATTTGATGAAGTGCCTTGAAGCACTATAATCAATAAGCCAGATTCCCATAGAATCTGAAGGAGAGGGCTAATACAAAATAACTTTATCTTATCCGAAACAACCTTTGATTTTCCATACCTGGGGTTCCTTTCTTTCTCTAAAGAATCGGCCCTTTCCTTGACGACCTTCATTACCTATCATTCGTCTGACCATTGAAGATGTCCCTGGAATGATTGTTATCATCATCAAGTGACGTGTCCCTGCCATTCGAACACTCCTTCACATAATCGCCGAACTAGTTATCTTCCTTTCCTTCCACCCTGAGATTCAGTCTTCCCAATGAAGTGATCTTTACGTAGGCCATATTCCGCTATGCCATTCTGATAATATTCTCTACTATGATTTCACCCTTGGTGAATTTGAAGAGGGATGAGGAACCCATCAATCCTTTTGTCCTTTCCTAACTGTCTTCGCTGATTGCTCTTTCACTCTTCCTTGGGCTTTGTCTTCACCTTAGTTCCGATACCATGTTAATTTTAGGTATGTTCTATGCTTAGAGCAATTTATTTCAATTTTCACAGTTAGCTCAATATCTTTTCCAGATTAGCAATCACATCAACATTAAAGTAAACTACAGATAGAACACAAACATAAATCGCAGAATACAAGCCAAGACAAGAGGACACAAGATGTGACACTAGCCAGGGACAAACCCCAATGTGGGGAAACCCTTGATCAATTCTTCTTATATGTTCTTCAATAGTTCAGTAGAGAGAGAGAGAGAGAGAGAGATAGACATTACAACAGAAGTCAACACTTTGACTTATCTAGATAAGAGCATAGATCATCTCTAAGAAGATGATACATGAGATCAGTTGAAGACATGCTACTTCAACTGATTTTCCAAGGTGACTCCTTCACCTATCATTGTGTTGCATCTCGTCATCATGTTGCACCTCACCGTGTTGCACCATGCTGCACCCATCATCACAATGCTGGACCTCATGACCATGTTGTACACATCATACTGTTGCACCTTATGCTGCACTACTGTCCCATGTGCCATTGTTGCACCATGCTAGCCACTGCTGTCCTATGTGGCATATTGCTGTCACACTATTAGTGACATAGCTATTCCATGTTAGCTTGTTGTCCCATTGTTTTTGTTGCTGTCCCATCATAGTATGTTGTTGTCCCATCAATGTCATTGTTGTCCCATCATAGTATGTTGTTGTCCCATCATATTATGATGTTGTCCCATCAATGTCATTGTTGTCCCATCATATTATGATGTTGTCCCATCAATGTCATTGTTGTCCCATCATATTATGATGTTGTCCCATCAATGTCATTGTTGTCCCATCATAGTAGGCTACTGTCCCATCACTATCATTGTTGTCCCAATTGCTATTGCAGTGCCATGTCTTGCTGTTATCCCAATTGCTATTGCAGCACCATGTCTTGCTGCTACCCAATTATTAGCATTGTTGTTCTAGGCATGTTTGAGTCCTCAAACTCTCATGCTGTCCCTGTTTTGAGGGTCACCTACAGCCCACCTTTTTAGCCGTATTAGGCCTGCATCTAGGGCACTGTAGGTTAGCGTTAGGGCTCCCTTTAGACTGCGTTAGGGCTGCCTTTAGACAACATTTGGGGTTGCCCTTTAGATTGCATTTAGGGCTTCTCTTAGACTAATTCTAGGGCTGCCTTTTGGACAACGTTTAGGACTTCTCTTATACAGCGCCTAGGGCTACCTTTTGGACAACGTTAGGGCCTCCCTTAGACTGCGTCTAGGACTGCCTTTTGGACAACGTTGGGGCCTCTCTTAGCTGCGTCTAGGGCTGCCTTTTGGACAGCGTTAGGGCCTCTCTTAGCTGTGATAAGATTCGTCCAAGACTACGGTTAGGGCATGCTTCCTTGACAACGTTTTTGACTTCTTCTTTGACATCGTCTAGGTCTAGGGCATCTCCTCTAGGGCAGCTCCCTTAGTCTTCTTTCCTCCAACATCTAGGGCTTCCACTCCTAGATTTCCCTTCCACTAAAACCCAAGGCAAGTGGGGAGAAATCAAGATAGAAGTGTCTGTGAGAAATGACTCTCAAGTCATCTCCTTTTATACTAAAACGTTGTGCACTTGTGGGGTTTATTTAGTTGCTGGCTGACCTTGACGAATTGTCTTATAACACAGATAAATTCATATCTCCATGAATACTTATCAGAATCAGATGATCTTTAGATCAATCCTACACCTCTCGATGAGAGGGATCCAAGAAAAATATCAGCTGCCATAAATAAGATGACCCACATGGAGTTTTTCCCTAGTTGCCAATTTAACAACATCCCTCATGTTGATGAAAGAAAAGGGTCCCTAAGAAATATCTTTCAACCAAGCTTATGCTTGGAGGTAAATTAAATTAAAATGCAACTATATTAGAATGCCTAATATGCTATGCAAGTAAGATTACAAATACTTTGCAAAAAATGGAAATGCTTCAAGTAAATGGAAATATGCTCAACAAGATAAATGGATAGTTGCTTAAAATAATGCAAGATACATAAGCTTCATACACATAAGATTGTAAGTTGCTCAAGTAAATGCTTTGAGAAATGATATATCAATAACAAACTAAAGCAATGAAATGAAGCTTTCAATGTCTTATATGCTTGCAAAATGAGCAAATAACTTAAAATAAATGATCATGTAATAAATGGGCCTATTGTGAGGCCAACATGAAGCAAAATGTTAAACTAACTAGATCAACTTTGCTACTTGAAATGAGATGCTTTGCATAAAATGAAATAAATTTCTCCTATTAGCCTTGTTGGCAAATGGCCCAAAAATGGATCCAAATATGCCCTTTAAAGTCTCCATAAGCTAGCAAAATCATGCCAATGGATCCAAATATGCTCTTGAAGTATTCAAAATTTGCTTAAGATCATCCAAAGATCGTAACAAGCGCATGACGAGAGCCCTTAAAAGGGAGGAAAAACACTATCGGGAGGCTAAAACACTAAAAAAACAGTGACAAACCACATATCAGAGGCTTAAACTGAGAAATGCACAAAAGTCGTTTGTTCTGGCCGATCAACGGTCCAGATCTGATCGGCGAGTATCGGCGCAGATAGTATGGGGCTTGCAACAGTGATCAACGATGCAACGCGGACTGTCGATCAAGCGCGCAGATCGACGGCCCACATCGCGTCGCAGGATCGCAATCGACAGGGACATACGCTGTGTTATATGAAAGACCTCTGGCTTGGACGATATGCGATTGCGACAAGTCGCATCGCAATATCGCGTTGGAACATTGCGAAGGAGTGGGGCCTTTATATAGCCATATGTGCGATGCGATGATGCGGACCCGACGGTATTCTAAATATTATTTGATAATATTTGAGGTTCGCAGGATGCCATTTTTAATGCATTTTCAATGTATTGCGTATTTTAACGAAATACAAAGGGAGCCTTGGGTAGCGACGATGCGATAGGTCCCAGACCCGAAAGGGTTCGGGAATGAAATTTATAATATTTTCAGGTTCGCCATAAGCCATTTTTCATGTACTTTTAGTGTTTTTCAACACATTTCAGAATACAAAGGGAACACAGGAACAAACCGTCTGTGACATGCGATAGTGACCCTAAGGGCGGACCCGATAGATAAATAGGCCATATCTAAGGACTTTTGAAGTCCGGAAGAACAGAGATAGGCAGGATTTTTACAGTATTGCAGTGTTTTCTATTTGAAACAGAAAACAATCATGGTTATCAGTTGAAATGATTTCAAAAGGTAAGCGAACCCATTCCATCACCTAACAGAGACCGTGAGACAAAAGGCCTAAAGGGGAAACGCGACAACACAGCTCATCCTAAACAACAGAACGATCATGGAGCATCTCTGGCACGAGAGATCTCCCTGCCAGCGCAGCAACATACCAGAATGTGGTTACTCTTCTGTTAGAAGAAGAAACCTCCGAGCCCATGCTTGCTTAGTCAGGGCATCAAAGTTGTTGAAGAGACAGAGGGATAGATTAAGACCTCTCGAGCCTCAGAAGGCTCGAGAGCATTGTAAAGAGCTATAAATATCTGAAAGTAAGATGTAATAATGGTTCAACTTGTGGAGACTATTGAGACTTTGCTACTGAAGCTTCTCATCTTCATTCTAGCAAATATAAGCTTCTTTTGTTGTTACATGTTCAATATCCATTTCTCTTATGTTCCAAGCTTGCACTTGGATAGTCTATTCGTGATTTCTTTTGTGTCTAATGCCAGATAACTGTCATCTTATCTATGTGTTTATAAATTGGATTTGCAATTAAATAGGTTGTTCATGTTTCTTTTGTGTCTAATGCCAGATAACTGTCATCTTATCTCCGCGTTGATAAATTAGATTTACAAGCTTCTTTTACTTCCTGTAGCTGGCCATTCATATGTTTTTATATATGCATCTGCCGGTACATTCGGTATTCTCCATCTATCCATTGAATCTACAAACTATTGAACATTAGTGGTCTAAAGGCTTAGAAAGCGGAGGGTGTTCATGCATCTCTTGAGTAAAAACAGAGTTGAAATGGTTATCTGGCTTGATCCAAACCATCATTCATTCCAATAGTTCAGAGAACAATATTGAAGATTATATGTTACCAGACATCTCTGAGCTGCAACCTGTTGTCGCACAGATTGTCACGACAACGCTCAAATCGAGGGCTGTCACCCTAATCCCCGATCTCTCCGTTAAGTCGTCTCCCACGGCTAAGGGGGGTAGACCCTATGGGATGAATGAAGACCAACTGTAGATCAGTTGGATTGGGAGACAGAAAAAGGCGATTTAGCACTTGATTGATTTAGCAATTAATGTATCAGTGCCTTATGGAGTCAATGATTAAATGATTATTTATTAAATGTTGCAGAAATATAAACTTTATAATTCCATGATTAACAATCATTTATAAGCAAACTGCAAGATATTCATCAAACGCACAATGCCTTAACAATAATCCAGCAATTAAATTTGTAAAGATCGAATACATTAAACCACGAAATTTAAATGCTAACCAAGCTCACAAAAAGATTCACCACTTTTCAATAGCTAATCTTTAAATAAATATTTAAGTGTTTTTAGCTATAGAAAAGTGGGACATAAATACCACAAGAGACTCCAAAAGATGAATTTTCAATTTTTTAGTTAAGCTTTTCAATTTTTTTTAATTTATATTTTTTAAATATTTTTTTTTTTATTTCTAAAAATAAAAACTAAACTAAATGAAGCTTAAAAACGAAATCTTAAAAGAAACCTTTTTATTTTTAACCATTTAGAGTTTTTTATATATTTTTTAATTTTATTATTTTAATTTTTTTAATGAAACTAAACTTAAAATCTTAAATAAAATCTAATCTAAAAAAAACTAGCAAAACTAAAAAAGGAACCTTTTATCTTTTATGAAATTTTTTTATATTTGTTATTTGATTTTTATATTTTATGGTTCTAACCTTAAACAAAATTTGAAACTAAATTTAGAAAAGTCTAAATCTTCTAAACCAAAATCTAATTTGTAAGATTTTTTTTTAATAATATATATATTTTTAATTTTTTAATTTTATTTAAAAGGTTGCAAATAAAACAAAAATGAAGTCTAATCTAAACTAAACTAAAGTCTAAAAACTAAAAAGAAACTTTTTAACTTTTTATGAATTTTTATTTTTCTTTTAATCAAAACCAAAACAAAACAAAACTTAAAAAATACCTGAAACCCTAAGCTAAACTATGACCAAAATCCAAAAAAGAACCTTTTGATGCATTTTATATATTTTTTAAATGAAACAAGACTAAAAAGAAGAGTCAAATTTTAAACTAAATGAAACTTATAATAAATATAAATATATATATTAAACTGAAATTTAAAATCTAATTCTAAACTAAGCTAAACTAAAGGGGCTTTATATATATATATATATATATATATATATTAATTTTTTTAATTTTTATTTTAAATGGATCCTCGAAATTAGCCTTTGGAAAAATCACCTAGGACCTAGGACTTAGGACTTATGACGGGAAAAACATTTTCTAACCCTCAAGACACTTTACATCATGACTTTTTTACATCTCAAGGGGGAAAACCCATTTGACATAGACCCTCATAGACCACCAAGTTCTGCGACACAACTATAATTTAGCAGATCAATGCACTAGGATTCCCCTAAGATTCTAATGACAAAATTCATTTCGGCTTTGGGGTTAGGCTGAAGGAAAACTCTACCGATCATGGATCGGTGAGACAAAAAACCTTCCGGAACATAGATTACCACTAGAAAATTAGGTCCACCTAGGCAATTTAGATACATGACACCACTCTGCTAAGATTATTTACAATTCACACATGGAGACTGGGTTTACAAAACAATATGATCGGGCTGATGATGATAGGCATGGACACATCGCTCAAGCGCTATCCCTTTTGCGAAAAAGGGGGTGTACTGCTAATGGGTAGTTGACACGTAGTGGTCAACATCTGGCTCCACTTGGGAACACGTTGCTGCATTGTAGGAATGTGAGAATCCAGAATCTGCATCCATGTAACACACAACAAAATATAAGTAGCGTCCGTCCAAAAAATCATCATATAACGTTAAGCACATGAAAGATATAAGCTCTTCATTTATTAACTATCTAGAAAAGCAAATCTAATCCTAAAACAAAAATGAAAATGCTGAAAAAACAAGGAGTAGCGTTAGAAATACAAGGGATGCCCCATGGCATCAGATGTGTTCAATATAGTGTATACTGAGCATTTGCCTGCTTTCAGGCAAATCTGTCCACTGCTTGTCGGATGTACCATGTCCAATTCTGCATATGGTAGGACTTTTTCCTATCCGAAAATCAAGCTGCTCGCGGCCGTCTGATGCATCAAATCTTCTTCTCGTTCTTTTTCTTTTGCGCTTTTTCTTCCTGGCAGGCTGTATCACTGATGACGTGGAACTTTCTGTTTCATAGCTCTCAGATGAAGTATGTAAGATATGCGTGACATGTCTTTCTTCGTTCTGCATCTGCCCTGTAAAGGATGATGGATCAATCTCACAGGTGCCATGAGTTATAACTTGATCTTCTATGACTAGTGGATGAATATGATTATTAATTTTTCTTTTATCCAGGTCACCTTCAATTATCCACTTTTCAATGGAACAAAGGACCTCATAATAAGATGGAGCTTGTTGCAACAGATAAGGAGGTTCTTGATTTATTGACGTTCCCTGGTTTCTTTCATCCTCTGACCATTGTTGAATTTTCTGAACCTGTATTTTAATGGCATCTATCTGACTAGAGTGTTCAACCTTCATAGCACTGATTTCCCTAGCATGGTTTTCTTCCATATCTTTTATTACTTTATCGTTCTTTTCCTTTATGGTCATCAAACAATACTGCATAGAGTTTATCTCTTCCTTATGATATGCTTGCATGGCAACCAACTGATTATTATGATCGAACATCATGATAGTCATTTCTTCATCCATAGTTAATAACCTGTTTTGCATAGAATTAATTTCCCTATCATGATTAGCTTTCATGGTCGTCATATTTTCCTCTAAGCCTGATAACTTGCTTTGCATAAAACTAATTTCTGTGTCATGATTAATCTTCATGGCCTCAATTTCCTTAGCATGTTTATTTTGCATGATCTCCATCTCCCTATTACGTTTTTCCAGGTGGGTGCATAAAGTTCTCACATCATTGGTGTAATTAGTTTGATTAATCTCCATATTTTTTACCAGCAGCATTAGTTCTTGTATAATTTGTTTTTGATATTCCTTTTTATTGTCATTTGTCCCTGCTTTTCCACTATCATGAATTTGATCTGCAATGGTACAAGTGGATTGCACATTCTGATATGAAGAATTGTCTTGGAATCTTTCACCGACAGCTGGACCTTTTATAAGATTACTTTCATTCTGTTGCACAATTTTAGGGGCACAAGGCGAGCTATCTGGATTACCATATCTATCTTTAAAAGCATTGATAATGTCTTGTCAAGAAGTGAAGGAATCTTCAGGACAATTATTAAACTAATTCAAAGCATCACCCTCTAAAGAAAGGACAAAAAGACACATTTTGACATCTTCATGATTATACTGAGGGGGTCTACAATATATGATCATTATACGAGTAAACAAGCCTAGATGTCTTTTAACAGCGACTGAATCACCACTTGAGAACAAAGGTAATTTAGAAATGGCCACCTCCGGAAAATCATGGAGATTATCAGTAAAATGACATGATTTAAATGAATAATCCATGATGAATAACGAAGGACCAAATGGATGATAGAAAGAGATCTCTGCTCAAGAAAATCAAGAGATGAAAGATGTGGAGTCGCCACTTGAACAATGAATCTAATTCTAAGATCCAAAAAGCAACCAACAAGCAGATATGAGGGAGGCTACTTGTCTGGGAAAAAATAAATGAAAAGAAATGGAGTTGCCACCCAAACAAGAAACGAACTAAAGTGTAGCTACTGATATGACGAAAGATAAGGCGATGAAAAGATCCAAATGATGCCAAAAAAAAATGTTGACTCTGCTAGCTCAAATGAGAGATGAGAAAGATGAAAGATGTCGCTGAAACGGCAAGGACAGAAAAACTTTCACCGGCAACGACGACAAAAAATGTTGGCGTTGCCGGCTCAAACGAATGATAGAAAGATGAACGATGAATGATGAAAAGTCATTGAAACACCGAGAATAAAGTATCCCCGGCAACGGCGCCAAAAAATGTTGTCGCACAGATTGTCACGACAACGCTCAGACCGGGGCTGTCACCCTGATCCCCGATCTCTCCGTTTAAGCCTGTCTCCCGCGGCTAAGGGGAGGTAGACCCTATGGGATAATGGATGACCAACTGGGGACCAGTTGGGTTGGGAGACACGAGGGGCAACAAGCACTTAATTGTTTTTATTAAGTTAATAGACCAATGCCTTATGAAATAAATGATTAAACGATTATTTATTGAATATTGCAAAAATATAAACCATGTAGAACAATCATTTATCATCAAATAACCCAAGCGATGTAAGATTTTCAACAAATGCACAACCCCTTTAAATGATCCAGCAATTAAACTTCAAGAAAAATTAAATGCTTTAAATGACCATAAAATTTAAATGCTGACTAGCTACCACTTTCATATAGCCAACTTGTAAATAAACATTTTAAGTGCGTTTAGCTATAGAAAAATGGACCATAAAAAATGAATTTTCAATTTTTTTATTAAGCTTTTTCAAAATATTTTTTTATTTTTTTATTTTTTTATTTTTGTTTTGTTTGCAGGTGTTGGAGCAGCGTGGAAGGAATCTGCAGGAAGTAACGCTGAAGAGAAATGCGGAAATGGACCTGTGAGGAGACAGGGATTTGATTCGCAGCAAAGTGAGAGGAGCTCTAAATATTTTCCAGAAATCTTGACAAAATTTTTAACTCACTCTCCTTCAGATTTCTTGAAACCCTCATAAAAAAAAAAATTAGATCTGAAAATGAATGATTTTAAAACCCTTGGAATGCAAGATTGTTGGTTGATATTTTTGGAAAGC
>APFE030608386.1:59297-80978 GCA_000404065.3 Pinus taeda | reverse complement strand
TAAAATCTTAAATAAAATCTAATCTAAAAAAAACTAGCAAAACTAAAAAAGGAACCTTTTATCTTTTATGAAATTTTTTTATATTTGTTATTTGATTTTTATATTTTATGGTTCTAACCTTAAACAAAATTTGAAACTAAATTTAGAAAAGTCTAAATCTTCTAAACCAAAATCTAATTTGTAAGAATTTTTTTTGTTTAATTATATATATTTTTTAATTTTTTTATTTTTTATTTAAAAGGTTGAAATAAAACAAAAATGAAGTCTAATCTAAACTAAACTAAAGTCTAAAAACTAAAAAGAAACTTTTTAACTTATTATGAATTTTAATTTCTTTTTTAATCAAAACCAAAACAAAACAAAACTTAAAAAATACTTGAAACCCTAAGCTAAACTATGACCAAAATCCAAAAAAAAACCTTTTGATGCATTTATTTTTTAAATGAAACAAGACTAAAAAGAAGAGTCAAATTTTAAACTAAATGAAACTTATAATAAATATAAATATATATATTAAACTGAAATGTTAAATCTATTCTAACTAAACTAAACTAAAGGGGATATTTATTTATATTATATTATTATTAATATATTTTAAATGATCCTCGAACTTAGCCTTTGGAAAAATCACCTAGGACCTAGGACTTAGGACTTATGACGGGAAAAACATTTTCTAACCCTCAAGACACTTTACATCATGACTTTTTTACATCTCAAGGAGGAAAACCCATTTGACATAGACCCTCATAGACCACCCAGTTCTGCGACACAACTATAATTTAGCAGATCAACGCACTAGGATTCCCCTAAGATTCTAATGACAAAATTCATTCCGACTTTAGGGTTAGGCTGAAGGAAAACTCTGCCGATCATGGATCGGTGAGACAAAAAACCTTCCGGAACATAGATTATCACTAGAAAATTAGGTCCACCTAGGCAATTTACATACACGACACCACTCTGCTAAGATTATTTACAATTCACACATGCAGACTAGGTTTACAAAACAATATGATTGGGCTGATGATAATAGGCACGGACACATCGCTCAAGCGCTATCCCTTTTGCGAAAAAGGGGGTGTACTGCTAATGGGTAGTTGACACGTAGTGGTCAACACAACCTAGGAGAGTGTCCTGGAGTGATAACATCTCCAAAAGTAAAATTCAAAATTGTACTTCAAAGCAAAACTTACAATGTCAAAGCATAACATGGAAATAAGTGGCAAAAGAAAATTCATAAAATTAGATTGTGATGGTGAGGTTGTGTTAATTTTAAGGCATGCAAGATGAAAATTAAGAAAACAAGTGCAAGATTAGACCACCCACATGTTCCTCTTTTTGAAAAAAGAGAAATGGATGCCTTGGGTGAAAACCTAAGCTCCCACAAGAAAACCTAAGTTTTTATTAGATTTTACAAGATGAGGAACCTTCCAAGAGGTTTGAATTAAAACTTCAAGAGAGATATTTACAATGCATGAAGCTTATCAAGCTCTAGATCTCCTTGAATTTCAAAATCAAAAAATGAGAGAAGTACAATGAAAAGTTTCTCAAGATGAAGAACTTAAGTGTCTCTTGATGTATCAAAGCTTGACCTCCAAAGGTGAATGAAATGTTGCAAAAGACAAGGAGCCAATCCTCTTCAAATGCCCATGGCCTTGCCAAATTGCAGCCCTCCTCTTTGCCCACAGCCTCCTCAAAAAATCAACTTTGAGAGGGGTTGAGATGTCCTACAAGAAAAAATGTTTGAGTTTGTGTACAAAGTAACAGCACTTCCGCAAGCACAATAGCTAGTAAACAATGGATACCTAAGTGAGAGCACAAAGATCTTATTATATAGAAGCTTGGGAGTCAATCCCAAGGCAAATGGTGACAATCCCAAAGCACCTTCATGCAAATTCGAATTTCCTAAGTGGCATCAAGAATCCCTCAAGCAAAATCGAATTCCATGATGAAATGACAAGTGTATATGGGTGGGAACCAATGTGGGGACAATTTCCCATAAAAATATCTACCAAATATTCTCCCAAATCCTCCCAAATGTGCATTAACTCCACAAATTCGAATTTTCCAGTCAAAAGCTGTTGCATTTATGTCAAGAAATTTGATTTCTTGAGTGGGCCATTTATTTATGATGCAAGGTGTCAAATCAACGTCCAACTTGTCCTTTGAATCATTCTTTTGACTTGAGATAATTTCCAAGTCATTTTGTCACATGGAGCAATTTATCTCTCTCCATTTAATGTATTTATGGTTTAATTTATTGCCAGATTTCCCACTAAATTTAGGAAAAATGGGTTTTGAGGGTCTTGAACACATATTTAACCTCTCAAAGTGTGTCATAGTAGAAAATTGAGGCTGAGAGATGTAATTTTTATTACTCATACGCCATACAACTTCTCCAGACATCACTTCTTACATTTCATATACAAATTTATTCCAATTTCCACCCTTGGGGAAATTTTAAAAATTAAAAATTGACCCCCCTAGACCTAATCAAATATACAATGACCCGAGACACTAGGACTCACCCAAGGCCTCACCATCAAGTTGTACTCTGGCTTTAGGCTTATGCTTGGAGGAAAAAACTCAATTAATTATTAAGTCCTCGTAAGGAGATGATAATTAACCAAGTGAAAAAAACCTCCCAGAGTAATACTCACTTGATGATACGGTCCCAGGCCACCCAGGCCTGTTACATGACTCGACTCATCATACTAGTATCACTTTTACATTGTTCCCGTAGGGATTGTGGAATTTGAGTACAACAAAAAATGATGAGATGAGTAAGTAGAGTTGAAAAGCTTTAGTGATATGATGATCTCGGGTGGTACAAGCAGACATTGTTACATCCTTAGGCATGTAGTCTTCAAAAAATATTTTGGTGTCACTCCAGTGGTCAACAAAAATGAAGAGAGTGCGTTGGTCAACAACGAGGCACATTTTGAGGTATGTGCGTGGCACAATAGAGTATGGGTTGAAATATAACCGAGGGAATGACGTCAGACTATGTGGGTTCACAAATGTAGATTAGGCAGGCAGTACAGTGGATAGGAAAAGTACCTCTGGGTACTGCTTCAGTGTTGGATCAGGGATGGTTTTTTGGTGTAGCAGCAAGCAAAAGTCAATACCATTGAGCTCTGCAAACACAGAGTATACAACAATTAGCACAACTATGTGCGAAGCTATATGGGTTCAGAAGTTGTTGGCAAGCTCGTTCAAGCAGAGGATGGAGGCGACTAATGTCTATTCTGATAATCAAAGTTGCATCAAGCTCTCTGAGAATCCAGTGTTTCATGACAGGTTGAAACTTGAAACACATAGATACTTGGTGTCATTTCATTATGGATTGTGTGCAGCGTGGAGTGGTCCAGGTATAATATGTTCCCACAGAAGGGCAGGTTGCAGATATGTTGGAATTTCTAACCCGTTAGAAACCTTCATGCACTTTCGGATTTATTTCTACCTACTTGTTCTGATTAATTAACAAGTTATTTACCGTGTAAATACTGAAAATAAATACAAGTACATGCTCAACACATTACAGATCATCAATTGAAGGAAACAAAACAAGCACACAAGTGACACTATTGTTTTTGGACCAATGTCGCCAGAAAAACTCAATGCGGGAAAACCAGTGCAGCTAGCTGAGGGTTTTAATTTTTAAGGAGTTTCAGAATACAATTTGGGTGCCAAAACCGGCTCACCCAACAGAGAATAATCTCGGCAGTAGTACCTCTCAGTTGGAGATAGATGTTTCGACTGAAACCCCGAATAAACACTCCGACAACTCCCAGCTCCAATCTACCCCACGAAAACCCCTGCGTTAGCCTCTCGAGGCATTGTGTCAGCCCTTAGAGCCTCTGCATCACCCACGCTAGCTCTTTGAGGCACTGCGCAGCTCTTGGCTGCCTCTGCGTGAACCCTGGTTAGCTCTGCGTGAATCTCGGGCTGGCTTTGCATCCCTCTCTCTTGTCTTCAGTGCTGATCCTCCTAGTACTATCTCTACCTCTCTGCTTCTGTATTCACTGCCCCTTAGCTGCAACTCTAATCACTCTTTGACTTCCTCAGCAAACCGTACCCCAGAAAATCGAAATCTTGATCAACTCGGTGTGTTCTCCAAGTGACCCTCAAGCCTCCTCTTATACTTTTCTCGTTGATAAATCAATGGTCGAGATTAAGTCCCTAATCAACAGCTAAGATTAGATCTGGCTTGATCCATGACTTTTGGACCATTTTAACACAGTTTTATATTAATTCACATTAATATTTTATTTTCCCTAAGTTTAGACTTAGGGACTCCATTAGAAATATTAATTATTTTAATATCTCTCAAACTATTTAGAATCTGCCCAAACCCTTTCTAGGTATTGTAGATCTCATGTGCCTTAGCCTCTCTACCAATTCTCATGGCTAGAGCACATCCGATGCTACCCCAAATCAACACTCCCTCTTAGCGAAGACTGTGGTCTAGCAATGCTCCTCACTGAGTATCACCCTGATCATCCGGCATCGGTCCCTGTGCTGATGCTAGGACTGCTGCCCATCATCTAGACTACTGCATCCTGTACTACTACCCATGGCCCTGCCACTGCCGCTGCTGCATCCGTACTGCAACTCCCTCTTATCTTGTTGCATTGTGCTGCCCATAGCACTCTAACTACTAATTGTTGTATTGCAACCCAATTACTGAGAAGTAAGTAACTGATCTTCCAACTCTGACATCTCCGTCAGGCTAGAGACACACATAATGATGATGTTCCCTCTATTGCTATCAAGTGCTCCCTCTCTGACCTTTGTGTTGCTGCAACTATTCCATGCATCTCGCACCGTTGCACACCTATCTGTGCCATCTTGCACTGGTGCAACACTCCTGTGCTTCTCGCACTGCTGCCTCACGCTACCTTGGGAATCATGCACTATAGCTCCCTCTGTCGCTCCATCCGCATCCGTCTCTACTGACATCAGCTAGTACTGCTACTCCTCTTCGGTGCTCCCGTAACAAGGTCTAATCTAAGAGGCTGGGTACCTCGAGGATCTTGCCCCTCATCGCTTGTAGTCCATCTGACTACAGCTCGATGTCTCCCCACTTCCGCTCAAGTGGCATGTGAGCACTCATGGCACAGTCATCATCTGTCTCCACTTCCTTCTCCGCCCTTGTTGGCGCAAACTTGGTCTCAGAAGCCACTCCCTTGCTCTTCTTTCTCGGACACTGGCTCGCATAGTGACCCAGTTCCCTATAGTTGAAGCATTTGACCTTGGAGAGGTCCTTCTTCTGTTTCTCTTGCTTTCCCTCAGTTGTTAGGGTAGCATCCTCCTCTTCCTCCTGCTTGATTCTGATCCCCTTACTACTACTTCCCGCCTTGCTTAGCCATTTGATCTCTTCTTGGTGAAGAGCCGCCCACATTTCCTCCCAATCTGGAAGGGTCACCCTACCCAGTATGCTTTGGCCAAACACCCTCCCAGTCTTCTGAGACTGCGTTCAGGGCTATTCGCACCATCAATTCTTGATCCGGCATGGCTCCTATGGAAGTCAATTGATTCCGAATATCCTTCAATCGACCGAGGATGGGGTCGATATGTTCTCCCTTCTACATCTGATATGACCGCAGCTGATTTTCTAGTAGCATCTTCCTTTGCATGGAAGTAAGCTGATACAACTTCTTTAGGGCCTCCCACATCTCATTTGCCGTATCTTCTCGGCAATGTGTGGTACTACATGGTCCTTGACCTCGTCAAGGATGATGCTCTTGGCCCTCGCCATTGCATCCTCATACTTATTGTTATCAGCCGAGTCAACTGGAACCACTATTGTCCTCAAGGCAAATTGCTTGAGACAGTTCCTATCTAGAACGGATAAGATTATGGCCTTCCAGACTACGAAGTTTGAGGCTCTGTCCAATTTGTCTTGGTCTCTTACCCCGTTCACTGCCATCTCGCTGCTCCTCTACTTCCCTTTTGGAAGTTCTCGATGTGGCTCCCTCTGAGCCTCAATTTCCCTCCTGGAAACCCCTTTGCCAATGTCGAGATGCCCCATTATATCCTTAGTGCAGCTACACCACTGATCCGGATTTCTTGGCTAGAAATCGTTGGTAGAAACTCCCTCCTCCTTGGTCTTGCCCTGTTAGGTATTGTTCTAACTAAAGTACCCCACCAACTTCACTCTACAACTTACCCACAGCCTACTAAGCCCCAACAAACTGAAGGTTAGAGCTTCTAGGCTCTGTGCAATCCCAACACTAGAAAAATTTGCACCTCCTGGCCACAGGCGTCAATCCTTTCTGATTGAGAAAGATGACCGAGCACTGCGTAGGTCGAGTCTGCTCCCCTTTGCCACTGCGTTGATCCTCTTCCCTGCTCAAACTTGATGACGCAAGCACCGCGTTACCCCTTCCTTGCTACTTCTCTGCCAGGAACAGCTTCTGTCACTCGGGACAACTGTTTTCTACCACTGTTGCTCTGCTCGGCTGATGTCCTCAATTCTCCTGTGATTTACAACCATGCTCTGATACCATGTTGGAATTTCCAAGTCTAACCCGTTAGAAACCCTTCATGTACTTTTATTTCTACCTACTTGTTCTGATTAATTAACAAGTTACTTACCCTGTTAATACTGAAAATAAATACAAGTACATGCTCAACACATTACAGATCATCAACTGAAGGAAACAAAACAAGCACACAAGTGACACCATTGTTTTTGGACCAATGTCCCCGGAAAAACCCAATGCGGGAAAATCGGTGAAGCTATATGAGGGTTTTAATTATTAAGCAGTTTCAGAATACAAACTGGGTGCCAAAAACCGACTCACCCAACAGAGAATAATCTCGGCAGTAGTACCTCTCAGTTGGAGACAGAGGTTTCAACTGAAACCCCGGATAAACACTTCGACAGCTCCCAACTCCAATCTGCCCCATGAAGACCCCTGCATCAGTCTCTAGAGGCACTGCGTCATCCCTTAGAGCCTCTGCGTCGCCCACGCTGGCTCTCTAAGGGACTGCGCAGTTCTTGGTTGCCTCTGCGTGAGCCTTGGTTGGCTCTATGTGAACTCTGGCTGGCTCTGCGTCCCTCTCTCCCGGCTTCTGCCTTGATCCTCCCGGTACTATCTCTACCTCTCTACTTCTGTATTCACTATCCCTCAGCTACAACTCTGATCACTCTTTCGACTTCCTCAGCAAACCCTACCCCAAAAAATCGAAATCTTGATCAACTCGGTGTGTTTTCCAAGTGACCCTTAAGCCTCCTCTTATACTTTTCTCGTTGATAAATCAACCACTGACATTAAGTCCCTAATCAATGGCTAAGATTAGATCTAGCTTGATCCATGACTTTTGGACCATTCTAACACAGTTTTATATTAATTCACAGATATTTTATTTTCCCTAAGTTTAGACTTAGGGACTCCATTAAAAATATTAATTATTTTAATATCTTTCAAACTATTTAGAATCTGCCCAAACCCTTTTTGAGTATTGGAGACCTCATGTGCCTTAGCCTCTCCACCAATTTTCATGGCTAGAGCACATCCGATGCTACCCCAAATCAACAAGATATACTCACGAAAGCTCTAGGGAGAGCTAAGTGTGTTTATTTAAGAGAATACAAGGGTATAGTGGAGAACCCATTTCAGTAGTAGGGACACAATATTTTGGATGCTTCTTAGTTGTAGTAGCAACAAGAATAGTTGAGAGGGTGTTGCAATGTAGATGCAATGTTGGCAGCAGTATAGGATATACAGTGCAGTGTCAGCAACAACATAGGTGCAACAGGTTGGTTCAATGACAAATAGTAGCAGATGAATCAGAGTTAGCACAGTAGTTGGTGGACAGTGATAGGCAGTTACAGTTACCAAACACCAACAACGTGGTTGGAGGATGTTGTAGAGATAGGATATTGTGGCAATTGTGTAGCGCTAGCTGGAGAGAACACCTTCCTCGCTAAGAGGGAGTGTTAGTTTTTATAGCATCGGATGGTGTTTTAGTCTTCAAATTTTGTGAAGAGACTAAAACACATGAGTTCTCCAAAACCCAAAAATTGTTTCTAGAAATTCTACCTAGAGATGGCTGAATTAAAATAGCTGACCATAATTAAAAATTTCCTAACTTAGGAAAAATTGTTAATTAATAGTAATTAATTGAGAAAGGCGAGAATTCTCTAGAAACTCACAAGGATTGACTTGGAGATGATCCCAACCATTGGTTAAGTCTTAATTGTGGCCATTTAGGTCACCTGATCGGGGACATGTGACACGCAAAACACGAAAATTCGAGTGTCCGACATGGGCACGTTGAGCCCCCGGAACAGGACACGTAGAACAATATATATATGTGTGTGTGTGTGTGTGAAAAATTAATACTAAATCGATATTTCTTACACATTCTCATTCATGATACAAATTCAAACATAGATCTAGATTCCACATTGAAAATTTAAAATTTGTAAGTTTTACAAAGTAACATTATGCATAAAAATACAATTGTGACAAATTCATCAATGATCCAATAGGAGAAAGACAAGACACTGCAGTATTCTCAATAAGTCATCAAAATCAAAATGTGCTACATAGGTAGTAGCAATGACAATGGCAAATAGACATAACAAATACAAAACAACAATAAGATAGTAGGTAGCTCATGAGTCATCAATCATCATCATCAAAATCAAAATCACTGTCATGGTCACCACTACTCTCCTCTGCTTTGCAGCTCTTCTTTTGAAATTTGAATGCAATGATCCAAATGACGACACTAACCCAAATCAGCCTAGGGAAAGAAATGGTCCTCGAGCTAGGGCTTGCGATATTTCGGGATTCCATCGTCAAATTGCGCTCAAATTTGGAGGACCCCTTGAGAAGGCCCTAGCATAGTTGTTGACCAACTTTCAAGATGTTTGGATGGCTACAAAAAAAAATTCTTGATGCCTTAAGTGACCCTCTAGAGTTAGGCCTAGAATTTGGAAAAGTGAAGAAAAGAGAGGAAAATTGACCACCAAAGCGATACGAGGATCAATGCCTTATTGCTTTTGGGCTTAATGGAGTCAAAATAGACATGGATCGATATTTTTCGTGAGCTAAGGAGCCCTAATTGATCTTTGCTAGCCTCTCCAAGGGAAGCAACTAAGTCAATAGGGATTTATACTTCAAATTTACCAAAGAGATGAAGTTTCAAGTCTTAAAACCTATTAGGTGCCTCTAGGAACATTCACCCACTCTCTTCAAGTACCACACATGCATTAAATCACTTATTCAAGGTTCCCAAAAGAATTTCACATTTACTTTAACCCATATATGAATAATGATAATAATAACATGTAATAAACCAGTAAAATAACAAGAATAGCATCAAAATTTGACTTACATGAGAGAGAGAGTATATCCATTCATCAAATTTTCATTAGAAAGAAGCTCCAAAGATAATAGCGAAAAACCAAATATCATAGTGCATCAAGAAAGCTCCTAAAAGTTCACCTAGAAAAAAGTGTGAAAATCTCTCAAGAGATACTAGTCCAATCCAAGTGATGATAATGAAAATGAATCACCTCACTTGTATTTATACAATCACTAATGGGGTCGATTTGTCTAATTTGGCCTAATTGAGCCCCAAATAATAAAATAATGTGCTACAATAACATTTCTTGGTGACAAGCCCACAAAGATACCCCAATAACATAAGAATAAGCCTCTCGAGAGGGCAGAATTATCAATATAGTGAATCTTTGGGCCTTTGAGGAGCCCTGATGAAGTCCAAAGGGTGCCATGATGTGAAACTGGACTCCCAACATAATGGACAAGGGGTTGGCCCCTTGTTTTCCAAACAAGAACCTGTGGTGCTCCCAAGTGGGTGTGGGGGCACAAGGACATCCTCATGGGTCTCCAAGTGGATCAAAATTGCCTATAGACCATTTGTAAGGGCTAGGATGATGATGTAAGCCCTCCCTCTGCAACAGGAGACATCCTCGGGGACCTAGAACATCTACCATGTGTGTGGTGCAAGTGTGGAGCCAACTAGGCATAGTGAACCAGGTGCGTCATCCTCATAAAAAAGGTGAGACACTAGCAATCAATGAGCATTTTTTGGGATCCATGAAGTAATTTCTGCTATGGTGGAGGCCCATTGCTCTCAACGCTCACCCTACAAGTGCCCATGTGGCCCTTTCGAGGGCTAGGTGATCCACCTGCAATCGTGCATAAGATCCAATGAGGATCAGTGCCTTATTGCTTGCGCTTAATGGAGTCAAGATACACATGGAGACCCACCCTACAAGTGCCCATGTGGCCCTCTGGAGGGCTAGGAGACCCACCTACAATCCTACATAAGATCCAATGTGTCCCCTTGCCCTCCAATACAACAAATCATTAGAATAATCAAGTAAAAGAGCTTACAAGTCATGGAATCAATGGGGCACTTCATGGTTGCATGCCCTTCTATACTGGCTTTGGCATGTACAAGTGTCTCCAAGCTCAATAAGGGGCTAATCAAGGACCCCATTAGGTGGTTTCAACCTTTAAAGGGGGTGATATGTCCATGGTATATCCCTCAAGTGGCAAGTGGTAAGTGATATAGTAATGGAATGGAGTGGGGATCAGGGGAATCATTGAGACCACATGTTATGGTAAAAGGGTAGCTATAATAGGGGAAGCCCACATTTGGGTATATGAGCGTAGGAGGAAGAAAATGGTGGTACATGAGTTACCACGACCTTTCTGTTTACCCTTCATATGCCTTTTGCCTCTGATTGATTTTTCTTCATAATTGCTCGAGGCTTTAGGGGATGAGAGCATGATATGTAGTATATAGCAGTGGATACCCCATTAAGGTGGGGTGGTTCATCGCCCACCAAGGGTTGGGACAATCATGGGTTCCTTAATGATGGAGGGGGCTCATCTAGGGCCCATAAGAACCAGGGTGATGGCCATGGATAAGGGGTAGAGCTCATGTTTGATTTTTGCCCGCATGCTATATTTGTATGTCCTGGCCATCTTTTGCATTTTGTGGTACATTTTTTGTTGAAAGTGTCCAAATTATGCTTTTTTATTTTTTTTTTAGTTGCATCAACCTCCGGGGCATCATTCTAGGCCCAACCCAAAGTGTAGACAAGGGGAGGGGGAGGCTAACCCTATTTGGACCCTGTTGTCGCATAGAATGTCTAGGCATCGCGACAACGGCTCAGATCGGGGGTTGTCACCTTAATCCCCAATCTCTCCATTTAAATTGTCTCCCTACAACAGACTAAGGGGAGTGGACCCTACGGAAATGGAATGAAGGAGGACTAGTTGGGAACCAACCAGTCCAGGACACACAGTGGAGCGACCAAATACTTGTTTAGATCTAGCAAGACTTAAATTGTTTGATTTATACAATTGATACCAGTGCCTTGTTGAGTCACCTATCTTGCTAAGAAATTTAGGACCAAGTACATGATGGACAACCACTGCTAAGGAAAATGTTATTATGATGAAAAGAGATGAAGAATGTGATTAACAAAGGGATGAGTGAGTAGTCTTGAAGTAAGATCGTTTAAGACTTAAGTACTTAGTATTGATTAACTTTATGACAAACAAGAGTACTTAATGAAATGAAGAGACAATCTTATACAAGACAAAGTGCCAAATATCTCAAGTGCCAATAAAATACACAAGATATATGCTCTTAAAGAAAGATCACTAATACGCCAAAAAAATATAATAACCACAAGCCAATAATGATATTAATGTTAAGAAAAAGAACTAGAGCATTTATCCAATTTATGATTCAGTGACAATTACTTGAAAATTCCAAAACTACTTAAGAGATTCAAATAGCCCAAGTTTTCTATTAGATCCAAATCAAATGCATGCCTTTTCAATGATACTTAGCTCAATAGATTTCAAAATATTTACCATTTACCAAACAAGAAAACCTTTGGGCGATTCAAAATAGTAGACTTATTTGTTCCAAGTGTGTGAAATGAATTTCCTTTAGGCAATGAGCTTGTGTGTATGTGATTCAAAAACTTAGAAAATAGGAGTTTAAACTTGGATTTTATTGCCAATAATTGTACCAAAAATTTGTTGACCTGAACTTATGCAAACAGTCATCCAAAAGCGCTTATTTTCAAAGATTAGATTTAGGACAGCAGCAAATTCTCTAATGACAACAGTAAAATTAAAATGCCAAACTAAGCCAAACATGTGAAACAAATTCTGAATTGCGTTATGAACTCAAATCACTTGAAATTTCAAAATTTGATCTATGGCAATCAATATGTTTCAGGGATAAAAAAGAGCAGCAAAAAAGACTTTATGACAGCAAGGAAATGCTTGTTGCAATCAAGAAGCTCACCCTTCTAGATTCTTATGACAGTTATTTCGACAACAATATTAGAACTCCTAACTTTCAGAGAATTGCTTTCTAGTACAGTAGTGAATTGTTTAGGACAGAAACAAACAAATGTTATGACAACTGCAATATGACAATGAAAACAATAAGCTATCAATGCTATCTTTATACGAAAAAATTTCCAAACTTGCCCACATGAGTTATCAAAAAATTTCACCCTGTTATGATGTGATTTCCAGAATTATATCAAATCTGATATACTTATTACAGTCAGCAATTAAAATATGAAATAGGCTTAATGATGGATTTCCAACTCAAGAAATTAATTCCTTAATGTATTAGACAACTTAGGAACTGATTTTAAGCTAACCCACATGAAATTTTGCCACAATTAGAAAGGTATATGATTGTTGTGCCAAACAGTGAGGAAAAAGAGGGTTTAGAGATCAAACCCTTAGGCCCTAGGCCTTGAAGGTCACTTGCTCAAGTTGCCAAAAAAATTCCAATACCTGAAACACAAATTTTTACCAATTTTTTTGCAAAAAATCACCAATGATCAGCGTCAGAAAATTAAATATTCAGATCAGAAATGGGGCAAGGGGAATCTAAGGCCAATGAGGGCTAGCACTAGGCTCAATAGTGCTAGAGTTGAGCTAGGAGAAGGCAGATCTGGGCTTAGGAGCTCCAAAACTTGAAACTCTTTTTTTGAAAAAAAAAAAATTATTTTGCTTCAGATCTTCAATTTAAATTTTCCTAAGACCTAGAATTAATTAAATTTCTGACCTAGGATTTTAATTCATTTTTGGCCAGAAAATTTAATTAATTAACCTATGAGGGGATAAATTTTTTTCCAGCCCTCAAGACACTTTTGTCATGATTTTCATATCTTTTTACATCATAAAGGGGAAAACCCATTTGTAATAGACCCTCACAGACTACCCATTTCTGCGACACAAATATAATCCAACGGACCAAGCAATTTGTAATAAAATAACCTAATCAAATAGTTAGGATTATTCTCAAATCATTTTTACATAGACTTGATCTAGAGCACTAGGACTCGCCTAGGATCCTAGCGACAAAATCCATTCCAGGTTTGGGATAAGAATGAAGGGGAAATCTTTGCCGACCATCCGAGAATGAATCGGTGAGACAAAAAACCTCCTAGAATGGAGATCATCACTAGAAAAGTAGGTTTACCTAAGTCATTATATACATGACATGGGTCTGCTGAAATTATTTACATTATATACATGCAGAATGGGTTTACATAACATCTTGGAAGTCAAACTGATGATGATAACTGGAGGGCACAGACACATTGATCAAGTGCTATCCCTTTTGCAAAGAAAGGGGGTGTATTGTTATGGGTTGTTGAGACGTAGTGGTCAACGGACCCATATGGGAAAAGAGATGAATAGGGCTAAAATGAGTGGAAGCGGGTGATGTATGTGGTGTTGGGAAGCGAGACTGTTGGAAATACTGAGAGGGGGGGTGAATCAATATTTCTTTTCAATTATTATTTTTATCAGTTAAAAACATTTATATTTGGAACACAGAAATAGATACAAGAATATGATCTTATTAATGGATCTTTGCAATAAATCAGTACAATATATATTATATTATATAATATATAAAATATATATATATATAGTGTCAATCAGGCCAAGCACAACTTGACTCTTGGTGAGGCTCCAATCAGTTGCCAAGCACCAACTTGGACTCTTTGTGAGGCTCCAACCTACAGAGCACCAACTCTGTTTTGTCAAGGCACCAACCTTGAATTTAGGAGCACCAACTCCCAGGACACCAATCCTTTCAATTCTGAAGCACCAACCTCAAAGGCTCCAACCCTCTGTTGTAAACTGTCTGGATCTGTTTGGTTGTAATTCTCTGCTCCCAACCCTGTTGGACCTATGACTTACTTTTGTCCTCCTATTCCTTCCACTTCTGCCAGAACTTCAGCTTCCTTTTTTTCTTATAGTTCGCCAGCAACTCTAAACTTTCCTTGTTCCCTGTTTTATATGCCTGATACGCCTGACCTTTGGCTTCCTCCTTGCTCACTTGAGCTTTGACTTCCTCAACGCTCGCTTAATCTTTCAGCGTCCTCTGCGCTCATTCTTCGGCTTCCTTTGTCTCGTCGAATTCATCAATACTCACAGGACACATTAATTAGGAAGAGAGGCCATCTTTATTGTTATTCAAACAATAGCCTTATTCTTTATGGCAATCGCAACATTCATGAACAGTCGGAGTTATTCCTTTAAACCCACAATCGCAATTGCAACATTTTGGAGGCCTTTATAAGTCGTGCCCATAGTACAGTCGATGGTCGATAGCCGATTCCCCTGCTGCCGACAGAGCAGATGCGATTATGTTATTAACCAACAGTTAATAGCTTTGTCGGGTCCATTGCCTTATCGCAATCAACAGTTTATATCGTTACACTCCTTCAAGACTTGCGATTGAACCCGATATTATATTACATTAGGGCATATTACAATGGTGCAGTTGGGTCCATTCTCCACCGCAGATTTCAACCCCCAAAATCCGACGGTCTACATCGATTTCGGGTGGACTACTTGCACAAGAGTTACCTACCTGAAATGAGTGGTTTTTCTCTCTGCTCTTATTGCTATGTGTCAACCATTGAATGGAATCAAGCGCTCTCCTCTAAATACCACTTACCATTTTGCATTCACCCGAAATCCCACTTATAACTTTAAATCTGCCTTCCTTCGTTGACTAATGCTCGAGCTTGTTTGTACTCGATGACCATAGATCTTCTACCGTCAATGGCTACGATGCCTTCTCTGAATTCCTCTTCCGCTACTGCTTAAATCAATCTCTGCCGTTCATTTCTTGACACTAGTCTGCGCGATTTAATCTTTGCCGATCATTTCCTTCGACCTCGTCCGTTGATCTCCGAGATCCAACGGTTCTTATGCGTTCAATCTTCATTTGTCTCCTCACTTTGAATTTGATTCATTTCTTCAGTGTTTTTCCTGTGGTTTCAAATTTTCTTCAGGGTTTCAGCCTTTCACTTTTCTGCTGCTCAACTCTCTCTAAGCCTACCTTCTGCGAATTCATACATCGTTGATTCTCTCTGAGTTTCACACTAATTTTTCAACCGGATTCAAAGACCCATTATGATTCCTCTTTGCTTCTTTTGATGAATTCTTCCTCTCGGTTCTTCTTGGCATACATTACACGCGATACTCCCAATATGGCTCCTCCGATGTGGCTCCTCCTCAATCTTCCGCTCTTACACTTGCTTCTCTTCTCTGCTTTGATAGCTCTACTCTGATAGCTCCTTGGCTTCATATTGACATTAATGACAATCTAGATCAACAGAGACCACACAACCAAAGTCGGGATTTCCCAATTAGTGCCAACCCCAAAGCTAGTTGTTAGTAAATGAGATCCCATGGGACTAGGATACAAGGCTAACCACAGAATCGGGCAGTGGAGACAATAGTACAGACCTAGCCCACTCTTTCTCTGAATCACCCCACCAATCCATGCCACAAAGTGCCCATGACAAGTAAGGAAAATTACTCAACTATAAGAATGAAAAGCCATACCTTTGGGGTTGAGAGGCCCACCTTCAAACATACAATCATAACAAGTGGGTGAGGGACCACATGGCTGGCTCAAGTTGTAAAGATAATGGTACATCGAGCTATCTGGTGGCTGCAAGGGGCTGCCGGCTGAGGATCATCTAGGAGAAATTTTTTCTCCTATATACACTACCCACAGGTGGTGGGTAACAGTCACTTTGACCTTGGTTGGAGGATGGTCTGATAGAAGACATTCTCCCTGTGTCACTTTGATTTCGGTTTGAAGAATGGTCTGGCAGAGGATATTCTCCCCGTGTCATTTTGACCTTGGTTGGAGAATAGTTCTCGAGGAGCAGGAGCTTCCCATCATCATGCTCATATCTCTTTCTAGAGTGAGCTTGTTTATCATTGATGAGGCCTCTGGTGTTTCATCTAGACTATGTCTATAGTTGTTTGATGGTGAACCCTGATTATGTATGGTTGATGCTAGTGATTATGGTATTGATGATGATGCTTATCTTAATCTTGATCTTTCCTTAGAGAGTTTGTCAACTTGAGATCATCTGGATAGTCATTATGAATACCTACCTAGGTAAGAGGGAGAGCTGAATTTTTGTAGCTATAGGCGGTCTTCATAAATTATATTTCATCATTGATGTACTTGAAGCAATAAAAATTTTATTTGTCTAGCACGTTTTTCATGCTCATGTATTTGTCAAATGTAAAAAGCATTTTCTTCATGACCTTACAAAAGAAAAAATTGAATTTTGAAATGTTTGGTTTATGACTCCACAAGAAGACAAAATCAGCCCTCCTTGTCAAATCGGCTCAGCCCCAAAGAGGCACCTATTCGACCCCCAAAAGTACTATATATATATTATATATATATATATATAATATAAATATATATGTATGCATTTGTTCTCACTCTCAAAGGGTAATTCAGATCATTTGTTTTATATCTTTGCGACCAGTGAAGATGATAAGAAAGAAGGACGAATTCAAGACTTAGAAAGCTCTTGTCTCCTTTGTCCAACTTGGTTAACCTTGTATCCTAATCTTGGGGGATCTCCTTTATTGGCTACTAGCATTAGGAATAGCACTAAATGGGAAATCCTGATTTTGGTTGCATGGTCCCGCTTCCCGACACCACATACATCACTGTCCTGCACTCATTATAACCCCTTTCACCATATTTCCCATTTGGGTCCCCATTTGTCCATTAGGTCCACAAGGAGTTAGCCTCCCTCTCCCCTTGTCCACAGTTTAGGTCGATCCTGGAACGATGACCCAAAGGTTGGTGTAGCTAAAAAGGAAGTAAAAAGCATAATTTGGCCTCTCAATAGGAAATGTACCATAAGATGCAAAAGATGGTCGGGACATACAAATTTAGCACATGGGCAAAAGCCAACATGAGCTCTACCTTCTATCATTATGGCCGTCACTTTTGTTCTAGGGGCCCCTATATGGACCCCCTGCATCATTAAGGAACCCATGATTGTCCCAACCCTTGGTGGGCGATGAACTGCCCCACCTAAAGGGGGTATTTACTGTGATATATTACAAATCATGCTCTCGTCTCCTGGAGCCCGGAGTAGTTATGAAAAGAAAAATCAATAAAAAGGAAAAAGGCATATGAAGAAGGGTGGAAAAACAAAGGTTGGGGTAACTCATGTACCACAATTGCTCTCTCCTACATTCATACATCCAAGTGTGGGCTTCTTTTATCATGGCTACCCTTGTATTGTGGCGTGTGGCTTGGAGCTTTCCCCTAATGCCCCACTCTGTTCCATCATTATATCATACGTCACCTAAGATTTCGTGGATGTACCATGGGCATGTCACTCCCTTAGAGATTGAAACCACTTGATTAACCTCCTCCTTGAACTTGGAGACACTTGTACGTTCTAAAGCCCATTATGGAAGGACATGCCATTGTGAAGTGCCCACTTGGTTCCATGATTTGTAAGCTCATTTACTCAATTGCATTGATGATTTGTTGTACTGGAAGGTGAGGGGACGCATTGGATCTTATACTGGATTGCATGTGGGTCTTCATCATGGAGTTTAGTCTCCCTACACGGGGTCCAAGCCCTCTAGAGGGTCACATTGGCATTTGTAGGGTGAGCATTGAGAGCCATGAGCCTCCACTATAGCAGAGAGCAGATAGCCACATCATGGGATCTTTCAGCTCCACTCAGTGCTAACTCGTGTTCCATTTATTTGACGATGATGATGTACCTGGACCACCTTGCCCAACCAACTACACACTTGCACCACATAGTTGATAGTTGTTCCAGGGCCCAGATGAGGATGTTTCTCACCATGGGAGACAAAGGGAGGGCTTGCATCATTGTTCCAGCTCGTACGAATGGGATACAGGCTTGTTTGATCCACTTGGAGACTCATGAGAATGTTTTTGTGCCCCCACAACCACTTGGGAGAACCACAAGTCATTTGCTTGGAGATCAAGGGGCCACCCACTTCATCACTACTTTTGGAGCCTTTCTGTCCATTTTGGCACATGTTGGACTTCACTAGGCCTTCCAACGGCCCTCCTAACTATTGTATTATCATATCGGCCCTCTTGAGAGGCTTATTTTTCATGTTATGGAGCTATTTAGTGGGCTTTGTGAAAATTCTGCAAACCGAAATCCCTACTGCAACAACTGCTTAAGCTTCTCCTATTTGTTAATTACTAAAACAAATTTTTTACTGCTTCCTACAACAAATATCGAAGCCAATACACTGCAGCCTACACCAATCAAATAATATGCCCAAACCAAGAACAAAACAATAGAGAAAGATACACACAAGTGACAATTATTTTTGGACAAATGTCCCCGGAAAACCCAATGCAGGAAAATTGACGCAGTAGCTCTGAGGGTTTTCATTATTATGCAGCGGTTTTCTGAATACAACTCTGGATGCCCTCCCGACAATCTAGTTACAGAGAAATAAACTAGCAGAAGAAATTTGTGAGATTACCTCACTCTACCGGGCAAGTTCCTACTGATCCGACAGCTAAACCAACGTGTCCCTGGCTATTTCTGCGTTGCCCTTGTGTGGGCCCTGTGTCAGCCTGTAAGGCTCTGTGTCTACTCAATTGGGAATCAAGTTGTCTTCTAGAGCAGTTTCCAGCCCTCCCAACTTAGAAATGTCAGCTCCCTCAACAAATTCAAACTTTTGCTTAGAGACCGTGCTGCTTCTGCATAAGCCCTTCTAACTCAGCGTCAACCCCTCCTGGGTACTGCGTTGCTTCCTTCTGGTGTCTCTTTGCCTCTCTGTTGCATATCCTGGGCTCTCGAGAAGATACTCCAACCCAACTATCCCTGCCCTTCACTGCACAAGCTCACTATCGATATTCTCCCGGCAGCTGCTTTGCTTCAGAAAATCGAACTTCTGAACTCACTTTGTGTGTCTTTCAAGTGACCCTCAAGCTTCCTTAAATAATCTCCTCGTTGACATTCAACGGCCTAGATTAGAAGCTAATCAATGGCTAAGATCATTTCTGCTTGATCTTTTTCTTCTTCTCGAAGTTACACCCACAATTTATATTAATATCCTTTAATTATTTTATTTTCCTAAGTTTACACTTAGGTCCCATTAAAAATAATTAATTATTTTAATAAAACTGTTTCTGAGTGGAATTTCCCAAAACGCTTTCTAGGTTATTTGGAATACATGTGCCGAAGTCTCCCTGCAAAATTTGAGACTTAGAGCACATCCGATGCTACCAGAAATCAACAGGCTTGTCACCAATTAAGATGTTATTTTGCACACTAGAGACACGATAAGGGTTTTGTTAGGCTAATTATACCCGTTGAACTATTAAAGGCTCATATAAATAAAAGCGAGGCCTCATTTGTAACTCATGATCACTTGGATTTGGATCATTGTTTCTTTTGGAATTTCGTTGTAGCTATTGGAGAATGAATTGGAGATTCTTGTGAAAATTTCTAACACAAAATTCGACTACAGTAACTGATTTAATTCTCCTACTTAAATAAGTTATTTACAAAACCCTTCAGTAAACATCAAAATAAATTCTACTGCAATTGTCAATCACATCAACAGAGTTATTTTTGGACAATTATCCTCGGAAAAACCTAATGTGGGAAAATCGGTGCAGCAGATGAGGGTTTATTTATTATTCTTCAGCAACAATCTCTTTACAAGGAACGATTTTACAGAATATAGAAACATCGGAGACAATTTTCCCCTTGCTCTGGAGAAATTCTGACACCTCGGAGACCCTTCAGCCTTCATTGCGTCACTTCTACGTGAGGCCTGCATGAGGATTGCGTCCGTTGCTGCACTCTCTCTGATCTTCCCTCTGTGTTGTCCCTTTGATGCGCTGCGTCACCTCCTCCTCAGTCTCTGACTGATGCAGATGCCCTCCTCTTCCTTCACCCTGCAACCCTCCCTCTGAAATCGAACTCCTCCTCCTTGAGAATCGATTTCCCTCAGGTTACTGAGTATTTGCCCGATGTGTCTCCAAATGACTCTCAAGTCTTTTCTTATATTTTTCTTGTTGATGAATCAATGGCCGAGATTAAGTCTCTAATCAATGGCTAAGATTAAATCAGACTTGATCCTCGTCTCTTAGAAGCTTTTCACCCATACTTTCATACTTTCATTAATACTCATTAATATTTTTAGTTTCCTAAGTTTAGACTTAGGAACCCCATTAAAAATATTAATTATTTTAATAAAATACAATCCATGTGGAATTTCTCCAAACGATTTATGGGTCTTGGAGATCTCATGTGTTCTAGCCCTTCCACAAAATTTCGGAGCTGGAGTGTAGGAATTTACAGGGTAAGTTCCTCAGACAGAACACCAAAAGGACACCGCTCACAAACAAATCACAGATCAATACACCAGTATTTTGACGTGGTTAAAACCCTCAGAGAGGGAAACAGTCCACGGCCTGCGCCAACGTGGCTACTACAGGCAATTTATTAATAAAAGAATGAAAATTTACATAAGCTTCTCTCATGCACGGTTAACCTACAAATGACCCTCCATGCGCTTTAAATAGAATTCATGGACCAATCGGGTGTCAAGCCCCGGATCAAGTGTCGGTAATACCGAGGAGAAAATGAACCATCGGATCACTACATATCGTGACCGTCAGATTGTAAGTTACAAAATGTACAACGGTAAAGAAACACACTTTACCTAACTCTATACCTAACTCTATACTAGACCAAGTTGAACTTAACTATTTCCTATGTGTCGGAATATCCCAACATCCCCCCTTAAGAACAACTTGGGATAGGATTGAAGGATTTACAAATATGACACAATAGGAGAAGGAAGGAGGCACTAGAGCCTATCCCCCCTTAGTGACAACTTCCTGAACTCCAACCATAATCGAAGTTTAGTAAACTTCGCCTCTATGAGAGCCTTTGTAAAGATGTCTGCAACTTGATCATCTATTGAACAATATTGCACTTCAAGAACATGGTCATGAATGAGCTTTCTGATGAAGTGCATGCGTAGTTCAATGTGTTTGCTGCGCTGATGCTGAACTGGATCTTTGCAAAGCTGAATGGCACTTTGATTATCACACCAAATTGTAGTCGGATGCTGCTGCTCAAAGCCCAATTCTGATAGGATCTGACGAAGCCACAAGGCTTCCTTACTAGCTTCCACGGCACCACGATACTCTGCTTCTGCTGACGAAAGAGAAATGGCAGCCTGTTTCTTACAAGCCCATGTAATAGGTCCTGAACCAAGAGTGAAGACATAACCGGCAGTAGACTACCGATCATCAGGGTCACCAGCCCAATCAGAA
>APFE030608386.1:0-53652 GCA_000404065.3 Pinus taeda | reverse complement strand
AGACAGTATTGTCAGAATGACACCTAGAAAAGCCAGATTCTAAAAGAAAGCTATCCATTTTGGCATACCAAGCCCGAGGAGCTTGCTTGAGACCATAAAGGGATTTCTTAAGCCGACATACAAGACTGGAGTCTGTTTTTATAAACCCAATAGGTTGTTCCATATAGATTTCTTCATGCAAATCCCCATGCAAGTAGGCGGATTTAACATCCATCTGATGGACTTCACATTTGAAAGAGGTAGCAAGGGAAAGAACAAGGCGGACAGAGTTCATTTTGGCAACAGGGGAGAAGGCTTCAGTATAGTCAATGCCTTCAATTTGTGAAAAGCCCTTAGCAACAAGACGAGCTTTATGTTTATCAACTTTCCCATCTGGTCCATACTTGGTTTTGTAAACCCATTTGCATCTAACAAGTTTTCGTCCCTTTGGTAGAGGAACAAGATCCCATGTATCGTTTGCCAGTAATGAACGATATTCTTCATTCATAGTTGCGTCCCAGTCTGGATGGCCTGAACTTCTGCAAAAAGTGTCAGGATCATGATTACTGGAGCTTGAGCCAGTAAAGAAGAGGCTCTTTCAAACTGAGAACGTGTACGTCGTTGATCTGTAGGATCACCGGCAAGATCACTTGCTGCATCCCGAGTAGCACGGACCCATCTTGGAAGTTGAGGATCCTGAGAAGGTGGGGGGAGGATTGTCATCCTCACTTTCATCATCTGAAGAAGAAATGTTTTCAAAAGTAGAAGAGATAGGAAGAGGTGGCACATCCGCCGGACTAGGCTCGCAGGCCGATTTATTTTCATCAAATTTTACATCTCGTCTAATGATAACATTTTTGGACTTAAATGGAATAAGTCTATAACCTTTTACATCTTCAGAATATCCAACAAAAGTACATTTATCACTCTTAGGTTCTAAAGCTTTATGCTTTTCATCTGGAATATGGGCCCATGCTTGACTTCCAAAAAACACGAAAGTGACTTACATCTGGTTTAATGGAACTCCAAGCTTCTTCTGGAGTGATATTCTTTAGAACCTTAGTAGGAGTGCGATTTATTATATAATTTGCACAATTAATTGATTCGGCCCAAAAACTAAGACTGAGTCCTTTAGATTGCAGCATACAATTAGCCATTTCCTTTAAGGTGCGATTTTTCCTTTCAGCTACACCATTTTGTTGTGGAGTGTATGGAACAGTAAGTGGCATTGGAATTCCATTTTCGGTGCAAAAGTTGATGAATGTGTTTTTAACATATTCTCCACCATTATCAGTTCTTAGCTTAAGAATTTGATGTCCAGATTGTTTTTCAACAAAGGCTTTGAAGGCCAAAAATGTGTTAAATACTCCGCTCTTGAGTTTTAAGAAGTATACCCAAGTGCGTCTGGAGAAATCATCAATGAAAGTTAAGAAATACTTGCAGCCAGAGAATGAAGCAACAAGAAGTGGACCACACAAATCACTGTGCACAAGCTGTAAAGCGGCTGAGGCGTGCCAAGAGGCACGTTTTTCAAAACTGTCCCGATGATGTTTTCCGAGTACACATCCGGAACAAACACCATCTCTGCAAGATACCATAGGAAGACCTGTCACCATATTTCCTTTACATAGATGTTGAAGGGAGCGATAGTTTAAGTGACCAAATCGCTCATGCCAAAGTTTGCTCACTTCATCATTATGAGCAACAAATACTGAGGGAAGATTTGATGACCCAAAGTTGTGAAACTTATACAACCTTGTGGAATCATCAGCAATGCCAGTAGCTAGAATCTGTTTAGGATCCTTAGGTCCTTGATTACAACATCATGAGGTGAAAATTTAACAATTTTACCTTCACCTGAATGAGTTATCTGATATACAGATAGAAGGTTGCTGGATAAGGTTGGAACACATAATACATCATTAAACTGACCATTGTCTAGATGAACAGTTCCAGTCCCTAGAACATTAAGAGATCTATCATCACCAACATATATATTTTTGGTGTTACAATCATGTAAAGAAAAAAAATGGCTTTATTTTTGGCCATGTGATAAGAGGCTCCAGAATCAATGAGCCACTCATGAGAATGAGAAGAAGAAGATACATTTAAAGCATAACCAGACTGAGATGCTTGACAACCACATGCAGAAAGTGCCATTCCTGAAGATGAATTTGAAGAGTGCTCCAAATGGATGTTATGCTTCTTCATTGCTGCTTCCAAGGCTTCCATCTTCTTAAAGCATTTAGATTCTAAGTGGCCATCTCGATTACAAAAATTGCAATGTCTATCAGTCTTCTTGACTTTGTTTTGATTTGCCTTATCATTCTGGTGAAATGATTTTTCATTTTGAGGCTGAAATTGCTTAGGACCCTTGTTTGGTTTAGGACCATTCTTTTTAGGATA
Organism: Pinus taeda; assembly: GCA_000404065.3. NCBI lineage: Eukaryota > Viridiplantae > Streptophyta > Pinopsida > Pinales > Pinaceae > Pinus > Pinus taeda. The sequence continues at coordinate 51,267 of APFE030608386.1, read as the reverse complement.
TGACTTCTTGGGATTCTTTGAGTTTGGTTGTTGTTGGGCGTTAACGCTTTCTTAGAAGAGTTTCCAAGATTAAGAAGACCAAGGTGTAAGAGTTTTTCTTGTTCTCTTGTTAAAGAATCACAAAAAGCATCAAAGGAAGGGGGCTTGTAGTCATATCCTTGAGAAATGAAGGCTTCTTTTGTAGAATGGAAGGTGGAAACAAACACAGAGTAGGTTGGTCCCAACTTGGTAAGAATGCAATAGATAAGGGCACTATCTTCTTTCTTAACCTTAACACCTTCCAACAGAAGTCTAATGGTCTTGAACTTGGACAAGAAATCTTCAATGCAAGAAAAATTATTGGGGTCCAATGTAAGCAACTCATTTTCAAGTTGATGGGCTCTAAGTTCATTTTTTATTCCAAAAACTTTAGTAATTTGCTTCATTGCTTCATCAGGAGTATCAAGTTCTGCAATATGGAATCTAAGATCTGGAGAAATAGACATCCCTATCAACCCACGTGCTTGATCTTGCCTATTTTCCATTTAGCTGCCTTATCTTCATCTTTCGGTTTGGTTTCTTGGCCTGAGGCTATTCTGTAAAGACCTTTACTTCTAAGTAAATCCACAATGTAGGACCACCATTGGAAGTAGTTGGTGCTGTCAAGAATAACTTGGCATGGACTTTCCATTTTAACAAAAACTGAAGCTATATTTGCTGAAACTAAGTGTTCCAATGGAAATATCTCGAAAAATTAGGCTGGTTAAAAAAAACGGCTCTGAAAAGGGCTTCCGGATGAAGAAGTTATGGCTTTTTGAAAAAACGTTGATGAAGGCGCCGCAAAGTGCGGAAGTGAAAAAAAAATGCCCCTTTTTCAACAAAAAGGAGATTTGAACCCAATACCTCTACTCTCATAAATTAGCTTTGAACCAAGTGAGCTATACAAAAAATTAGATAGAGAGAGTTTGAGAGAGAGAGAGAGGGGGGGGGCTTTGTTTTCTTTTGGTCACTGAAGCTTTGGATTGCGTGCTTGCTTGAGAAAGTTCTTTTTCTTCCTACAAAACAAAAACACAAAACCCAATACGGACATACAAAAAAAACAAGCCTTATGGCTTAAAGTTAGCTTTACCCGGAAACTAAATATTTTCCTCAATGTTTCTGATTTTCGAGATCACACTAAGGCGCAGGGAAAAGAGCATACGCATGAGAAAAATCATTCCTTTCTGTTTCTGATTTGCCCAGATCGCACAGAGTCGCAGGGCAAAGAGCATACGCAGAAATGAAAGGTATAGTCGGTAATAAAAAAGAGCTAAATAAACCAAAAACCGAAATAAACAGAGAGAAAATAACTGTAAACTGCAAATAAACACTATATACCTCCAGATCTTAAAAATGACGCAGCTAGGGCTACCGAAAACCTTTTCGCGTGAAACGAAAGGGTTTCCTCACTGGAACAGATGCTCCTAAAATAACAGAATAGCCCTCTCGGCCCGAAAGCAGTCAAAAACAACATATCTAGGAGATGGGAGTCGGATGTAGTTGTACTGGCTTCAGATTTGGATCACCAACGGACGCGGCCCTCAAATAGCTCTGATACCATGTAGGAATTTACAAGGTAAGTTCCTCAGACAGAACACCAAAAGGACACCACTCACAAACAGATCACAGATCAATACACCAGTGTTTTGACATGGTTAAAACCCTCAGAGAGGGAAACAATCCACGGCCTGAGCCAACGCGGCCACTTCAGGGAATTTATTAATAAAAGAATGAAAATTTACATAAGCTTCTCTCATGAACGGTTAACCTACAAATGACCCTCCATGCGCTTTAAATAGAATTCATGGACAAATCGGGTGTTAAGCCATGGATCAAGTGTCGGTAATACCGAGGAGAGAATGAACCGTCGGATCACTACATATCGTGACCGTCGGGTTGTATGTACATAGTAAAGAAACACACTTTACCTAACTCTATACTAGACCAAGTTATACTTAACTATTCCTTTGTGTCGGAATATCCTAACATGGAGCACATCCGATGCTACCCAAAATCAACACTCCCTTTTAGCAAGGTATGTGCTCTAGCAATACTTCCCAACAAAAGTATCACATTAATCCACAACATTAGTTCTCTGTGCTGTTGATGTTCAACCTGCTACCCCTCATCTACTACGTTGCTGCAACCTGTACTGCTGCCCATGACACTACCACTGCCACTGCTACATCTGTACTGCAGCACCCTCTGAATATGTTGCACCATGCTGCCCACAGCACTACCACTGCTAACTCCTGCACTGTAACTCCCTGTACTATCCTCTTCTGCTACTGAAATGGATTCTCAATCATCCCCATCTTCTCCCTGAAATAAACAAACTTTGTTCTTCCTAGAGCCTTGGTGAGAATGTCTGGCACCCATTCTGCTATCGGAGTGTACCGTAACTGTATTGCCCCTCGTTTGACACAATGTCTGATAAAGTGACACCTGATGTCAATGTGCTTCGACTGATCATGAAAAACTGGATTCTCATAGAGCTTGATGTAACTCTAATTATCACACAAAATATTGGTTGCTTCCATCCTTCTCCTAAATAGATTTACAAGCAACTTCCTAAGCCATATGGCTTCACACGAGGTTGTGCTAGTTGCCATATATTCAGCTTCAGCTGAGCTCATATCTACGAATTTATGTTTCCTACTAAACTAGGAGGTCATTCCTAATCCAATGTTGAAACAGTACCCAGTGGTACTTTTCCGATCTACTGAACTTCCAGCCTAATCTGCGTCAGTGAACCTCGGGTGTACATTAGTCCATGCTACATTGTTCCTCGTATATATCTGAGAACATGCTTGGTTGTTGCCCAGTGCACCCTCTTTGGTTCCACCATGAACTGACTAAGGGTGTTGACAGCGTAACAAATGTCTGCCTGGTATTGACCAGATACATCAGGGACCCTATGAGCTACCTGTACAAGGTGGGATCTACTTCTTTATCTTCAGATTCATCAATCTTCTTCCAGTTGGTAATCAATTGAGTAGCCATAGGTCTACAGTCCTTCATTCTGAACCTTTTCAGAATTTCTGTAACATATCTCCCTTGTCCAAGGAAGATTCCATCCTTCTGCTGCCAAATGTCCAACCCTAGAAAATAATGCATTCGCCCCAAATCTTTTATGTAAAATTCTGTAGCTAGGTTTTCCTTGCAATCTTTGATGAGCCTGGATGAACCTGTTAGAAAAAGATCATCCACATATAACACCAAAATTAGAGGCTCATTCTCTACAATTAGATAGTAGAGGTTAGGATCTGTGTCACTCTTGACGAATCCCATCTTCTGCAAGTAACCATCAATTCGACCTTACCATGCTCTAGGCACCTGTTTAAGCCCATACAAGGCTTTCTTCAACCTGCATACATGAAATTTCTTCGTGTCTCAAAACCCTCTAGTTGTTCAATGTATACTTCTTCTATCACCCTGTTCAAGAACGCAGTCTTGACATCCATCTGGTGAATCTCCCACCCCATCTGTGCTGCAAGGGATAGCAGGGATTTAATAGAAGTATACCTGGCTACTGGGGCGAATGTTTCTTCATATTCTATCCCTTCCTTCTAAGCATACCCCTTAGCCACGAAATTGGATTTGTATTTTTCCACACTACCATCTATAGCGTATTTGACCTTGTAGATCCATATCGAACCTACAACTGACCTATCTGGAGGCCTAGGTACCACTTCCCAGACATCATTGACCATTATGGAATTGTATTCCTCCACATAACATCTACCCATACTTGTTGATTTGGGGTAGCATTGGATGTACTCTAACCACAAAATTTGGTGGAGAGATTGGGGAACATGAGATCTCCAATACCCAGAGAAGGTTTGGGCAGATTCTAAACAGATCAGGAGATATTAAAATAATTAATATTTTTAATAGAGTCCCTAAGTAATAAAATATTAATGTGTATTAATATGAATCTATGTTAGAATGGTCCAAAAGACATGGATCAAGCCATATCTAATCTTGGTCGTTGATTAGGGACTTAATCTTGGCCGTTGAGATGTCAACAAAAAAGGTATAAGAGGAGGCTTGAGAGGCACTTGGTGAACACACTAAGGGCAACCAGTCAGTTCAATTTTTGGAGCGGGGTTTGCTGAGAAATTGAACCAGTGGTCTGGAGAGCAATCAGGAGGCAGCAAATACAGAAAAGAGAGACCGGAAATCAGTGCAGAAGAGGCAGACGCATAGCCAGAGGAAGCCACGCAGACGCAGCAGAGACTGCACAAAGCCAGAAGGGCTTGCGTCATCCATGCAGAGGCTACAAGAGTGATGCAAAAGCCTAGAGAAGCTACGCAGAGCCTCAGTAGGCTGACGCAGAGGGTTTCAGGCTGTAACAGAGGTCAGTAGGGCCTACGCTGGGTTTAGGAAAGTGCTGGAAGTTTGTCTATCTATGAGTAAGCCAGTTTGGCACCCTGTTGTACAAGAAAATGCTAAAAATAAAATCCTCCCTTACTGCACCGATTTTCCCACATTGGGTTTTTCCGAGGACATTAGTCCAAAATAACTGTGTCAATGTGTGCATATTTTTGTTTCTGTATTACAATGTGATAGCTGCAGCAGTATTTATTTTAATGTTTGTTGAAGTAATTTCATGAATAACTTATGATGAAATAAGTAGGAAAAGTAAATCAAACGCTGCAGTGGTAGAATTTTCACATGGTATCAGAGCAAGTAATCATAGATAGAAAGGGAAAATCAGTGATGGGTCGAGACCACGATGCAGAGGCATCCATCTCAGGGGACTCACACAGATTTTCAGAAGATTGCACAAGAGAGAGAGATTTCGATTTCTCTATGTTGGCTTCCAAGTTGGAAGAAGAAGTGGCGTGCATGACTAGTGTTGCATCATCAGAAGTATGGTATATAGACAGTGGAGCCTCGTGGCATATGACGGGAGTCAGGGAGTGTTTTTCAGAATATCGAGAAGAGAATATGAACTTTCAGATCACCATGGGGAACAAGGCAAAGTGTACTCAAATAGGAAAGGGTACCATAGTTTTTCAGACAGAATCGGGAGAATTGTTCCATGCCACAAATGTGCTGCATGTGCCAGTATTGGGGATGAAATTACTTTCCGTGTCACAACTACAAGGCAAAGGCTATGACGTCTATTTCATCAAGGAAAAGGTATACATCAAACACCCGAGTTGGAAAAAGAAAGTATAGATCGGGATCAAAAGTAATCGGTTGTACAGATTACAACTAGAATCTCCAATGGCACTAATAGGCAGTCATGGGGACAAAGACTTGAACGAACTATGGCACAGAAGGATGGGTCACTTGCACCATGGAGCTCTGAGAATTCTCAGGAACACTGTAATAGGAGTTACGGATTTGAGTACGGAACGAGATGATGTATGCAGGGGATGCGCTCTAGGAAAGTATGCCAAGGCGGCATTTCCTAGGAGCAACCACAAGGCCAAGAGTGTACTAAGATTGATACACTCAGATATCTGTAGACATATATTCGTCAAAGCTCTCAGCAGTGCTGAGTATTTCCTTACTTTCATTGATGACCACTTGAGGAAAACTTGGATCTATTTTTTGAAAACCAAGGATGAGGTTTTTTGCCGATTCAAGGAGTTGAAGGCTCTAGTGGAGAATCTGACAGGTAAGAAAATAAAAGTCTTGCACTCAAAGAATGGTGGAGAATATGTTAATAAGGACTTCACTGATTTTTACGCTAAGGAGGGCATCAGAAGAGAGTGAACAACTCCCTACAGTCCGGAGCAGAATGGGGTGGCAGAAAGGGAAAATAGGACTATTGTAGAAGCAGTTAGGGCCATGCTGTATGATCAGGATATGCCAAAATTCCTATGGGCAGAAGCATGCAACACAACTATCTACGTTCAGAATAGGACTCCTCATCGGGCATTGGGCAAGATTACTCTAGAGAAAGTCTTCACTGGGAAGACACCTGAAGTCAGCAATTTCAGGATATTTGGGAGTTAGCATATTGTTGCATACCTGAAGAAAAGAGGAAGATGATGGATCAGACTACAGAAAAGGGGTATCTGGCATGATATAGTGAGAACGCTAAGGCAAATAGGATCTATCTTCCAGGGAGCAGGTGGGTAGTAGTACGACGAGATGTAAAGTTCATGGACGACAGAGCTTTCAGAGGATCTCGCAAAATGCCTTCCAAGGAGCAATGGAAAGAGGATCTGTTGGTCATGCCTCTTCAACCAATGGAAGTGAAGAATTCTTCCTCAAATCAGGAAGATTCTCAGGATGAGGAAGAGGAGCAAACAGAAGCACCTATTGGCAGAGGAAGAACCAGCAAGGAACTTCGTCAGATTCTGCATGATGCAGAGAACTTCGTTGGAGAGCCAAGGAACATTAAAAGGGAGCGAAAACAGCCAGACAGGTATCAGGCATTAGTAGCTCAGGATGGAGAGCCTACCAGCTTCAAGGAGGCAGTGCAGCATCAGGATTGGCTAGATGTGATGGTGGAGGAGTATAACTCCATAATGGTAAACGATGTCTGGGAGGTGGTGTCAAGGCCTCAAGACAGATCTGTGGTAGGTTCAAGATGGATCTACAAGATCAAATATGTTGTGGATGGCAGTATTGAAAAATACAAGGCCAAGTTTGTGGCTAACGGGTATGCTCAAAAGGAAGGGATTGACTATGAGGAAACCTTCACCCCGGTAGTCAGGTATACATCTTATTAGGACCGTGATATCTCTTGCAGCCCAGATGGGATGGGATATCCATCAGATGGATGTCAAGACGACATTTCTGAACATGGTAATAAAAGAAGAAATATACATTAAACAACCATAGGGCTTTGAAACTCATGAGAGGAAGTCTCTAGTATGCAGACTAAAGAAGGCCTTGTATGGGCTAAAACAGGCACCAAGAGCGTGGTATGGTTGAATAGATGGCTACTTGTAGAAGATGGGGTTTGTCAAGAGTGACGCGGATCCGAATCTCTACTATCTAGTCGTAGAGAGCGAGCCACTTATCTTAGTATTATATGTAGATGATATCTTCTTGACAGGATCATCCAGACTTATTGAAAACTGCAAGAAGAATCTAGCCACAGAGTTCGATATGAAGGATCTGGGACGTATGCACTATTTTCTAGGGTTGGAAGTTTGGCAACAGAAAGGAGAAATCTTCCTTGGGCAAGGAAGGTATGCTATAGAAATTCTGAAAAGTTTCGAGATGGGAGACTGTAGACCTATGACTATGCCAATGATCACCAACTGGAAGAAGATTGATGCATCAGAAGACAAGGATGTCGATCACACCCTATACCGATAGCTCATAGGGTCCTTGATGTATCTAGTCAATACTAGGCCAGATACTTGCTATGCTGTCAACACCCTCAGTGAGTTCATGGTGGAACCAAAGAGGGCTCACTAGGCAGCAGCCAAGCACACTCTCAAGTATTTATAGGGAACAGTTGATTATGGGCTCTTGTACAACAAGGGGAAGGATATCAGGTTGAGTGGATTTACTGATACAGATTGGGCAGGAAGTTTAGTGGATCGGAAAAGTACCTTTGGGTACTGTTTCAACATTGGATTAGGAATAACCACCTAGTGCAGTAGGAAATAGAAGTCTGTGGCTCTGAGCTCGTCTGAGGCAAAATTTTATGGCAGCAAGAACAGCTTCGTGTGAGGCCATATGGCTTAGAAAACTGCTCGTAGACCTATTCAGAAGAAATATGGAGGCAACCAGGAACATGTGTGTAATTAGAGTTGCATTAAACTCTCAGAGAATCCAATATTTCATGTTAGGTCAAATCATATTGATATCGAGTGTCACTTTGTCAGAGATTGTGTCCAACGTGGAGTTGTATAGTTGAGCTACACTCCTACAGGGAAACAAGTGATAGATATCCTCACCAAGGCCCTTGGAAAGTCAAAATTTGACTACTTCAAGGAAAAGATGGGGATGGTTAAGAACCAATTTCAGTAGTGTGTTAGCAGCACGAATGAAGAGGGAGTTGCAGTGCGGATGTAGTGTTGGGAGAAAGGACCAACAACAGCATAGATGCAGAGGGAGTTCCAGTCCAGATGTAGTGTTGGGAGAAAGGACCAACAACAGCACAAATGCAGAGGAAGGTGCAGTGCAAATGCAGTGCTGGGAGAAAGGACCAGCAGCAGCACAAATGCAAAGGAAGCTGTCGTACAGATGCAGCAGTAGCAGTGGCAGAACCATGGGCACCAGTGCAGAGGATGTTGGGCAGGGAGGCCTAGCATCAGCACAGGTACCGATTACGAATGATTAGAGTAATACTCAGTGAGGAGTATTGCTAGAGCACAGTCCTCACTAAGAGGGAGTGTTGATTTCGGGTAGCATCAGATGTGCTCTAGCCACGAAATTTGGTGGAGAGTTTGGGGCACATGACATCTCCAATACCCAAAAAGGGTTTGGGAAGATTATAAACAAATCAGGAGATATTAAAATAATTAATATTTTTAATGGAGTCGCTAAGTCTAAACTTAGGGAAAATAAAATATTAATGTGTATTAATATGAATCTGTGTTAGAATGGTCCAAAAGACATAGATCAAGCCAGATCAAATATTAGCCGTTGATTAGGGACTTAATCTCGGCTGTTGAGATGTCAACAGAAAAAGTATAAGAGGAAGCTTGAGGGGCACTTTGAGAACACACTGAGGGAGACCAGTTCAATTTCTGGAGCAGGGTTTGCTGAGAAATTGAACCAGTGGTCTGGAAAGCAGTCAAGAGGCAACAAATACAGAAAAGAGAGATGGGAGATCAACGCAGAAGAGGCAGAGGAAGCCACGTAGAGGCAGCAGAGATTGCGCAGAGCCAGAAGGGCCTGCGTCATCCACACAGACGCTGCAAGAGTGATGTAGAAGCCCAGAGAGGTTGCGCAGAGCCTTAGTAGGTTGATGTAGAGGGTTTCAGGGTTTAACAGAGGTTAGTAGGGCCTATGCTGGGTTTAGGAAAGTGCTGGAAGTTTGTCTATCTGTGGGTAAGCCAATTTGGCATCCTGTTGTACAAGAAAATTGTTGAATAATAAAATCCTCCCTTGCTGCACCAGTTTTCCCACATTGGGTTTTTCCGAGGACATTAGTCCAAAATAACTATGTCAATGTGCGCATATTTTTGTTTCTGTATTACGATGTGATATCTGCAATAGTATTTATTTTAATGCTTGTTGAAGTAATTTCATGAATAACTTATGATGAAATAAGTAGGAAAAGTAAATCAAATGTTGCAACAATAGAATTTTCACATGGTATTAGAGCAAGTAATCATAGACAGAAAGGGAAAATCAGTTATGGGTCGAGACCACGATTTAGAGGCATCCACCTCAAGGGACTCACGCAGATTTCAGAAGATTGCACAAGAGAGAGAGAGATTTCGATTTCTCTATGTTGGCTTCTAGGTTGGAAGAAGAAGTGGCGTGAATGACTAGTGCTACATCATCAAAAGTATGGTATATAGAGAGTGGAGCCTCGTGGCATATGACGAGAATTAGGGAGTGTTTCTTAGAATATCGAGAAGAGAAGATGAACTTTCAAATCACCCTGGGGAACAAGGCAAAGTGTACTCCAGTAGGAAAAGGTACCATAGTTTTTCAGACAGAATCGGGAGAACGGTTCCGTGCCACAAATGTGCTGCATGTACCAGGATTAGGGATGAACTTACTTTCCGTGTCACAACTACAAGGTAAAGGTTGGATGTCTACTTCATCAAGGAAAAGGTATACGTCAAACACCTGAGCTGGAAAAAGAAAGTATAGATTGAGATCAAAAGTAATCAGTTGTATAGATCACAAGAATCTCCAATGGCACTAATAGGCAGTCATGGGAACAAAGACTTAAACAAACTATCGCACAGAAGTATGGGTCACTTGCACCATGGAGCTCTGAGAATTCTCAGGAGCACTGTAATAGGAGTTCTGGATCTGAGTACAGAACGAGATGATGTATGCAGGGGATGCGCTCTAGGAAAGTATGCTAAGGCGGCATTTCCTAGGAGCAACCACAGGGCCAAGAGTGTACTAGGATTGATACACTCAGATATCTGCAGACCTATGTCCGTCAAAGCTCTCAGCGGTGCCAAGTATTTCCTTACTTTCATTGATGACCACTCGAGGAAGACTTGGATCTATTTTTTGAAAACCAAGGATCAGGTTTTCTGTCAATTCAAGTAGTTCAAGGCTCTAGTGGAGAATCTGACATGTAAGAAAATAAAAATCTTGCGCTCAAATAATGGTGGAGAATATGTCGATAAGGACTTCACTGATTTTTGCGCTAAGGAGGGCATCAGAAGAGAGTGGACGGCTCCCTACAATCTGAAGCAAAATGGGGTGGCAGAAAGGGAAAACAAGACTATTGTAGAAGCAGCTAGGGCCATGCTGTATGATCATGATATGCCAAAATTCCTATGGGCATAAGCATGCAACACAGCTGTCTACATTCAGAACAAGACTCCTCATCGGGCATTGGGCAAGATTACTCCAGAGAAAGTCTTCACTGGGAAAACCCCTGAACTCAGTAATTTCAGGATATATAGGAGTTTGGCAAAGTGTTGCATACTTAAGGAAAAGAGGAAGACGTTGGATCAAACTGCAGAAAAGGGGTATCTGGCAGGATATAGCGAGAACGCTAAGGCATACAGGATCTATCTTCCATGGAGCAAGAAGGTAGTAGTACGATGAGATGTAAAGTTCATGGAGGACAGAGTTTTCAAAAGATCTCGCGAAATGCCTCTCAAGGAGCAGTCGAAAGAGGATCTGTTGGTCATGCCTCTTCAACCAATGGAAGTGAAGAATTCTTCCTCAGATCAGGAAGATTCTCAAGATGAGGAAGATGAGCAAACAGAAGCACCAGTTGGCTGAGGAAGAACCAGCAGGGAACTTCGTCAGATTCTACATGATGTGGAGAACTTCATCGAATAGCCAAGGGACAGTAAAAGGGAGTGAAAATAGCCAGACAGGTATCACACGTTAGTAGCTTAGGATGGAGAGCCTGCCAGCTTCAAGGAGGCAGCTCAGCATCAGGTTTGGCTGGATGCGATGGTGGATTATAACTCCATAATGGTAAACGATGTCTGGGAGGTGGTGTCAAGGCCTCAAGACAGATCTGTGGTAGGTTCAAGATGGATCTACAAGATCAAATATGCTGCAGACGACAGTATTGAAAAATACAAGGCCAGGGTTGTGGCTAAGGGGTATGCTCAAAAGGAAGGGATTGACTATGAGGAAACCTTCGCCCCGGTAGCCAGGTATACATCTATTAGGACCGTGATATCTCTTACAGCCCAGATGGGATGGGAGATCCATCAAATGGATGTCAAGACGACATTTCTGAACGGGGTAATAAAAGAAGAAGTATACGTTGAACAACCAGAGGGCTTTGAAACTCATGAGAAGAAGTCTCATGTATGCAGACTAAAGAAAGCCTTATATGGGCTGAAGTAGGCACCAAGAGCATGGTATGGTCGAATAGATGGCTACTTGCAGAAGATGGGGTTTGTCAAGAGTGACGTGGATCCGAATCTCTACTATCTGGTCGTAGAGAGCGAGCCACTTATCTTAGTATTATATGTGGATGATCTCTTCTTGACAGGATCATCTAGACTCATTGAAAACTGCAAGAAGAATCTAGCCATAGATTTCAATATGAAGGATCTGGGATGAATGCACTATTTTCTAGGGTTGGAAGTTTGGCAGCAGAAAGGAGAAATCTTCCTTGGGCAAGGAAGGTATGCTACGGAAATTCTGAAAAGGTTCGAGATGGGAAACTGTAGACCTATGGCTATGCTAATGATCACCAACTGGAAGAAGATTGATGCATCGAAAGACAAGGATGTTGATCCCACCCTATACCAACAACTGATAGGGTCCCTGATGTATCTAGTCAATACCGGGGTAGATATTTGCTACGCTGTCAACACCCTCAGTGAGTTCATGGTGGAACCAAAGAGGGCTTACTGGGCAACGACCAAGCACATTCTCAGGTATTTATAGAGAACAGATGATTATAGGGACCAGGATCATGTGTGATAATCAGAGTTGCATCAAGCTCTCTGAGAATCCAGTATTTCATGATAGGTCAAAGCATATTGATATCCGTTGTCACTTTGTCAGAGATTGTGTACAACGTGGAGTTGTACGGTTGAGCTACACTCCTACAGGGGAACAGGTGGCAGATATCCTCACCAAGGCCCTTGGAAAGTCAAAATTTGACTACTTCAAGGAAAAGATGGGGATGGTAAAGAACCCTTTTCAGAAGTAGTGTGTTAGCAGCACGAATGAAGAGGGAGTTGCAGTGCAGATGCAGTGTTGGGAAAAGGACCAACAGCAGCACAGATGCAAAGGGAGTTGCAGTGCAGATGCAGTGTTGGGAGAAAGGATGAACTGTAGCACAAATGCAGTGGAAGGTGTAGTGCGGATGTAGTGCTGGGAGAAAGGACCAGTAGCAACACGGATGCAGAGGGAGCTATCGTACAGATGCAACAGTGGTAGTGGCAGAACCATGGGCAACAGTACAGGATGCAACAGTGCAGAGGATGTTGGGTAGGGAGGCTTAGCATTAGCACAGGTACCGATGCCAGATGATCAGAGTAATACTCAGTGAGGAGTATTGCTAGAGCACAGTCCTCGCTAAGAGGGAGTGTTGATTTGGGGTAGCATCGGATGTGCTTTAACCACGAAATTTGGTGGAGAGGTTGGGGCAACATGAGATCTCCAATACCAGAAAGGGGTTTGGGTAGATTCTAACAGATCAGGAGATATTAAAATAATTAATATTTTTAATGGAGTCACTAAGTCTAAACTTAGGGAAAATAAAATATTAATGTGTATTAATATGAATCTGTGTTAGAATGGTCCAAAAGACATGGATCAATCCAGATCTAATCTTAGTCGTTGATTAGGGACTTAATCTTGGCCGTTGAGATGTCAACAGAAAAAGTATAAGAGTATGCTTGAGGGGCACTTGGAGAACACACTGAGGGAGACAGTCAGTTCAATTTCTAGAGCAGGGTTTGCTGAGAAATTGAACCAGTGGTCTGGAGAGCATTCAAGAGGCAGCAAATATGAAAAGGGAGACGGGAGATCGGCATAGAAGAGGCAAACGCAAAGCTAGAGGAAGCCACGCAAAGGCAACAGAGACTGCGCAGAGCCAGAAGGGCCTATGTCATCCACGCAGAGGCTACATGAGTGACGCAGAAGCCCAGAGAGGCTGCGCAAAGCCTGAGTAGGCTGATGCAGAGGTTGTAACAAAGGTCAGTAGGGCTTACGCTGGATTTAGGAAAGTGCTGGAAGTTTGTCTATCTATGGGTAAACCGTAAGCCAGTTTGGCACCCTGTTGTACAAGAAAATTACTGAATAATAAAATCCTCCCTTGCTACATTGGTTTTCCCACATTGGGTTTTTCTGAGGACATTAGTCCAAAATAACTATGTCAATGTGTGCATATTTTTGTTTTTGTATTACGATGTGATATCTGTAGCAATATTTATTTTAATGTTTGTTGAAGTAATTTCATGAATAACTTATGATGAAATAAGTAGGAAAAGTAAATTAGTTGTTGCAGTGATAGAATTTTCACAATACTTGATGCTGAACGACCTCCTGAAAACTAGAGGGTTCTCCAACCTGAGCCATGAAGGCTTGGTACCTATCTGGCTATCTACGCTCCCTTTTCTCGTTCCTAGGAGCTCCAACGAAATCCTCTACATCCCGTAGTATCTGTCAAAGTTCCCAGCTCGTTCTTCCTCTATTAGTGGGTAGTTCTATCTGCTCCTCCTCTTCTTAAGACTCCACCTATTGTGATACCTCTGGAATTTTGTCTTTAGGAGAAATATTTGTGTTGGTTTCTGCTTGTCGAAGTGGCTGGACCAATGGATCATCCTTTGACTGCTCTTCAAAAGGCATTTCTCAGGATTTCCTGAAAGCTCTGTCCTCCATGAACTTTACATCTTGTCGAACTATGATCTTCCTATTTCTCGGAAGATAGACTCTGTATGCCTTAGCATTCTTGTTGTATCCCACAGGATATCCTTTTTCTGCAGTTTGATCCAATTTCTTCCTCTTTTCTTTGGGTATATGGCAGTATACCAAACTCCCAAATATTTTGAAATGACTCACCTCAGGCTTCTTACCGGTAAAGACAATCTCTGGAGTAATCTTACCTAATGCCTTGTGAGGAGTCTTGTTCTGGACATACACTATTGCGCTGCATGCTTCTGCCCATAGAAATTTGGGCATATCTTGATCATACAACATCGCCCTTGCTGCTTCAACAATAGTCTTGTTCTTCCTCTCTGCTACTCCATTCTGCTTCGAATTATAAGGAGTTGTCCATTTTCTCCTGATGCCTTCCCTTGCGCAGAAATTAGTGAAGTCCTTATCAATGTATTATCCACCATAATTTGAGAGCAACACTTTTATCCTCTTCCCTGTCAGATTCTCAACCAGAGCCTTAAACTCTTTGAATCGATCAAAAACCTCATCCTTAGTTTTTAGAAAGTAGATCCAAGTCTTCCTGGAATGGTCATCAATGAAGGTGACGAAGTACTCGGCACCACTAAGAGCTTTTGTGGACATGGGTCCGCAGATATCTGAGTGTATCAATCCCAGAAAACTCTTAGCCCTACTGTTACTTCTGGAATAAGTTGTTTTGGCGTACTTGCCTAGTGCCCACTCTCTGCATACATTGTCTTGTTTGGTACTCAACTTTGGAACTCCTGTGACAGTTCTTCCGAGAACTCTTAGATCCCCATGGTGCAAGTGTCCCATCCTCCTATGCCATAGTTCATTCAAATGTTTTTCCCCACTGTTTCCTATCAGTGCCATTAGAGATTCGAGTTGTAACCTATACAACCTGTTACATTTGACTCCAATTTGGGCCTTCTTTTTCCAACTCAAATGTTTGACATACACTTTCTTCCCAATGAAGAAAACATCATAGCCCTTGTTTTGTCACTGAGATACAGAGAGTAAGTTCATCCCCAATCCTGGCACATGCAACACATTGGTCGCTCAAAGCCAATCCCTGCTTCTGTTTGAAAGACTATAGTACCTCTCCCTATGGGGATACATTTTGACTTATTTCCCATGGTGATTTGGATGTTCATATGTTCTTCCTGATAGCTCGAAAAACATTCTCGTATTCCTTTCATGTGCAGATAAGCTCCACTGTCAATATACCAAGTCTTAGAGGAAGAAAAACTTGCTAAGCAAGAATAGTTGTAATCCATATTCTTTGTGCTTTCCTCTTTCTCGGGAGAACTGTGTGAGTCCTTTTGAGTTGTTGCCCCAGCATCATGCTCCCGACTCATTGCAGATTCTCTAATCCTGTTGCCCGATCTCTGCTCCAATACCATGTGAAAATTTCTAACACGAAATTCTACTGCAATAACTGATTTATTTCTCCTACTTAAATAAGTTATTTACAAAACCCTTCAGTAAAAATCAAAATAAATTCTACTGCAGTTGTCACATAATAGCATAGAGAAAATAACAATGATATACAAGCACAAGAATCAATCACATCAACAGAGTTATTTTTGGACAATTTTCCCCGGAAAAACCCAATTCAGGAAAACCGTTGCAGCAGATGAGGGTTTATTTATTATTCTTCAACAACAATCTCTTTACAAGGAACGATTTTACAGAATATAGAGACACCTCTGAGAGAAACACCTGAGACAATTTTTCCCCTTGCGCTAGAGAAATTTTGATGCCCCAGAGACCCTTTAGCCTTCCCTGCGTCACCTCTGCGTCACTTCTGCGTGAGGACTGTGTCCCTTGCTGTGTTGTCTCTTTGATCTTCCCTTTGTGTTGTCCCTCTGATGCTCTGCGTCACCTCCTCCTCAGTCTCTGACTGATGCTGATGCCCTCCTCTTCCTTCACCCTACAACTCTCCCTCTAAAATTGAACTCCTCCTTGAAAATCGATTTCCTACTGAGTATTTGCCCAGTTTGTCTCCAAATGACTCTCAAGTCTTCTCTTATACTTTTCTTGTTGATGAATCAACGACCGAGATTAAGTACCTAATCATTGGCTAAGATTAAGTTAGACTTGATCCTCATCGCTTAGAAGCTTCTCACCCATACTTTCATTAATATTTTTATTTTCCTAAGTTTAGACTTAGGAACCCCATTAAAAATATTGATTATTTTAATAAAATACAATCCGGGTGAAATTACTCCAAACGATTTTTGGGTCTTGGTGATGTCATGTGTTCTAGCCCCTCCAGAAAATTTCGGATCTAGAGCACATCAAATGCTACCCCAAATCAACAATTCTTTAACGCATTTTGATGTTTGGGCTAAAGCTATTCTATTTTGGAGCTTCTCTCTTGCAATTGTGATGGATCGATTTACTTTTTTCGCCATGTAAGTTTGTCTTTTATGTGGAATTTTCATTATATGTTTAATGAATGGAATGTGGCATCATGATATTGCTTGTGCTCTAAATTATGCGAAAATGTTGAATAATTTTGGTAATCTTGATCTATTGCATGCGTTATTCATTGGGCAAGAAAAAGTGAATGTTCCTAGGGGTTGTCTTTGGAAACCTAACCCTAAAACTCCATTACTTGACAAATCGAAGTATAAATCCTTGTTGTAGTTGGGGAGTTGTTTCATTAGGGCATGCGAAGCTACAATTAGGCTCCTTGAGAGAACAAAACCCTAAATCAATCTCATTCTTAACTCCATTCTCCCAATAGACTAGGTACTGGTCCTAGATCCTTGGTGATCACATTAACTTAACGAAATATCATTCTTTCACCTCTTTTTTGCCTCTTTTCTTCATCCCCTAAAGATAAGGAGATTTTCTAGGGCTTGGTGCGAAATTTTAGGGAGGAGGAATTTTAGAATTTCGTCCAAACAAGTTCCTTCATTTATGTCTCCTCTAGGCATCCTCCATTTTTGAATGAATTCTAACAATGGAATTTCAAATCAATTGATGCCCTAGCTATCTCACCAAGAGGCAACCCTTAAAGATGCTTTGACTTGGGGATTTCTTGAAGGTTTTCCCTTTGTAGTTCATCATTCAAAACTTTTTCTGTTAACTATAGGTAATCATTGGATGAGCCTTTACCATGGTATATCTCTCAACCCTTGGTCTCTTATAGTATTTCTCTCATGGGGTTTTTCACGGAAAGTCACCCTAGCTTCTCCCAAAGCTCACACTTTTATTGAATCTTTCCATTGAATGAGCCATCCTTGCCTCACTTTGAACCTTAGTATAAATACATCAATAACAAGTGAGGGATTTTGGAAGTTTTGATCTTAGGCATTCATCTTTTCTGAAAATTTCTAAACCCGAGGTCATTCTACCCTCAAGCCTTTCTTGGAGAGCCCTTCTTTTGCTTCTAAAACAAGCAACCTATTACCTGAGACTCTTTTGTGAATGGGCATTGGAAATCACATTATGCATCGTTATTGACCTCATCATTCTAGTGATTTCCCTATATTGGGACTCCTCCCATCGATGAAAGTCCGTAAAGAGCAGGGGACATTGACTGAGGTGACAGTGGGTCCTTGTCCCATTGTTTCCACTTGATCTAGTAGTAGTCCCTTTGGAACACCTCCTAGGACCCTTGCTAAATTAAGCGGTAACAGACACCACTATAGTATCCCTTTTGGATTTTTCTGTTAAAATATATGAAAATTTGTTTCAGAAAAATATGCCATGAATTCTTTTCAACAATACCATGAAGATTCTCGAATTTGCGCCAAGAAATTGTTGGCAGATAACATATAAACCTAGAAATTAAAAGTGTTGCTACTAGGGAAAATTAATAAATATTGCAAATACACATAGAATACTGAATATATGCAGCAAAATTTATATTGATATAGAATATGATAATACAATAGCTGGAGGCAATTGAGACAATGACGGCCACCAAATAATTTGATGCAATACTGAACCTGGCCTCCAAAATAACAAATGGAAACTAACAGCCAAATTGAGAATCTGAATGATCCTCACTCCAATCTTCAGATCTGTTGCAAATCTGATCTCCAATAATATCGTTGAAGCTCTGTTAGATTTCTGGGTGAGATCTCCTCAATGGTGGGTTGGGTTTTCGTCCAACTCACAATAGGAAACCCAAGGGTTTTCGTCCTAGGGCTTGCTGAAAGCTGAGAACCTCGTTCCCAAACCTCTTCAATAATAAAATTACTCAACACCAAGATGTCCCAAATGATTTGCTTTCCCTCCTTTTAAAGGCTTGATGGATCCTTCTCCCGCTTTCTCAAAGCACTTTTTTATTATTTTATTTCCCACTCTAGAAGCTTCTCCTCTTATCCTTAAGTGACTTTTATTTTATTTTATTTTATTTTAGTCACTTGGACTTTTTCCTTAATTAAACATTTTCCCTTTTTAGTCACTTATAATCTGTGAAAATGGTAAATCTGTCTCTGCTATCTCTCAGGCCACTGAAAGTCACTTTTCACCATCCTATCCTATATATCTCTTCGTACAGGTTCCAACGAATTGTTACGCTAAGGTATTTCGTCAAATATTCTTCACAAAATGACACCTTAAGCATATTTAATTAAGATATGCTCAATAATAACCCTGTTTTACAGGAATTATCATATTGCAGTGCAACCAAGAATAACATGTGGGGAACTGGCCTTGATGATGAAATGTTGCGAGTGATCCCCGTCGGACCCCATAAACTCCTCCAAAACCCTCTGAGCCCACTGATAACGAAATCTCACTCCCAGAACCAAGCTAGCACCAACCCTGGAAATCCATCCTAGCCACATCATTAGGGAAACTGAAAATGGGGACATTACAATATGGCCCCCTGTTGAGGAGATTTGCGTGCAATAACAATTAACAACTGCATGTGCATCATAATGGATCTGCTAAACAAAGCCATATTACACTCATACTTCATGGCATCATCTCACAAGGGAAAAGATTTGAAAATGGACCAGAAAATTGAACTCTCCACTGATGAGCAAGAGGTAGACCAGAAAATTTTGAATCTTGTAAAAAGGGGAGACGGATGAATCTTTTCAGACTATCCACAATATTCCTCCGGTCCAAACCATCTTTCTAATAGATGTTGCAGCAATATATTGGATTACCTGGCTCAAAATGTCTTTTTATGCTGGCTGTTGGGCTCCCTTTACATCTCACTACATTTGTAGGAGCAAAAAATGCAATACACCTGCTCCGGCCATAACCTTCACGATTGCAGAATCTATATCATTGAAGTATGTTAGACTCAAACAAAGCTGATTGGAGAGATGTTGAAGTATAGTGCAGATTACTGCCCAAATAAATGCTCGACAATACTTAAGAATTGCGTGGCTACAGATGGGTAGATTGAATGAATCCTTGACTGAATTTTATTCTCTTAACATTGTAATAACACCTGATCATAATCGTGATGATGGCAGAAATTATCATTACTGAAAAAAGTCAATTGGAGGGATGCTGTAGTTTAGGTTGCTACCCAAATAAATGCCCAAAAATTCTTAAGTGATTATAGATACATAATTGAATATATATATATATAGAGAGAGGAATGGACGTGTAGTTGAATAGTAGAATTAGTCCACTAAAACTTGTTCTAATTGAGCTTGTTCATTAATAATTTCAAGCAATTTTTCATATCCTTCTACTTTTTCTTCTTATTTTAATACCAATTGTTGTAGAATTCTTACAATTATGATTTGCTATTTCAGGCTGTCAAGGAGACAGGGAAAAGATTTAGGGATACTGTTCTTGCTTTGGGTGGTGGCCGGCCACCATTGCAGGTAATTCACTAATTATGAAAATATATTTACATGTGTTGGTTGCCTTTTATGAAGTAAATTTTTTAATGTGCAATAACACATCTTATTGATTGTCTAAGAGGAGCACTTGTAATGTGAGACTTGGCTTCAATCTAGATGATGCGGAAGTTGTAACTAAACAATGTCAACAAATATATTGTTAATTACACGATTTCGATTGCAGAGATCTTTCTTTTCTTTGATCTATTGGCAGAAATGCCAGGCAATCAATTTGATGTTTTTTATAAAGTTTTGGATGATGGGCCCTCAACAATTCATTTTGTTGATAGACTAACTGTTACTCTTTTAATTTGATGTAATGTTAATTTAATTTAATTTAATTTAGATATTAATGTCCACTGGTGGCCAAAATTAGCCAACATGACTGCAAAATGTACACATATAAGATAACTGAGCACAGGGAGTGCTAAAGCATCTCCAAAAAAAATATTGAACATACCAAGATTGCCAAAGCAACTGCAAAAAAAGAAGTTGGAAGGGCACTATAAAGAGAAGAAAAATTGCTATATAGAGATAGTCCATTCTTTGGGGGCTAGGAACTATGTGCTACATACTCACCTCAAGAGGGGATTTGGGTTGATGCTTCTTGTGGCTGAAATTACCCAAAGATTGAAAGTATGAGGGAACAATTTGGGGACAGCAATTTGAGAAGACTTGCGACTAAGAGCAATCTATGAGAAGTAGAAAATGAACAATGCTAGAGATTGTTACCACACAATCTAGTAGGATGTAAGGAGGGAAAGCCTATGGGTCAAAGAGCTAGACTAAGTGATAATAATGGGACAATGGCCCACTGTCACCTCGGGCAGTGTTCCCTGCTCTATACGGACTTTCACCGATGGGAGGAGTCTCGGTAGATAGATAATCCCCTTTGATTGATATTCTAGGGTTGATGGTGTTAGGTGATAGAATAGGACCTGTCACGGGAAGCCTAGAGTGATACCAAGAGGCTTTCAAAGGTACTTCACTCCCTCTAAGAGACCTAGAAGAAACATATTCAAGACCTAGGGTTTTATGAATAATCATAAGAAGTCCTTCCAAGGTCAAGGCAAGGAGGAGAAAGGGCTTCTTATGATTTATTCCAATGAATACTAAGCTTCATAGAACCCTCAAGAAAGTCCCCAAGTCAAAGGAATGCAAACTAGGGTTTCCCTTCTAGGGCACACCTAAGGCAAGAGTTTTTATGGATGAAAACTCAAGGGATGCCTACCGAACTTTGATGCCTTGTAGACAAGACCCAAATCTTGATGTATGTGCTCCCAAAATCCACCAAATCGTACTCTAATGCAATTCGCTCTATTTCCTAGCCTAGTTGTCCAAGGAGAGGGGACCGAAATTTTAAAAAGAGAAATTATTGAGAAGGGAAGGTTTGATCACCAATTGGCCTAGACCAATGCCTTATCCCTTGGGCTATGGAGTCCTAGATGCTCTAGATTTTCCAAAATCATCCTTAAGGAGGCTAAGAGTTGATGCCCTAGCTACCAACCCTCAACATTTACCCGCTCAAGAATTATGGAGTTTTATGGAGTAAAAACAAAACTTCATCTACTAGGAACATTCATCACATGTCATGTTATGAGTAACATATGAAATTGCCAACCAAATAGCTTTCAAAATAAATCTTCAATAATTAGGGCATAATATAGCATTAAACTAGTTGCAACAATTCCATACATTAGATATCTTTCAAGAACAAAACTTCAACAAGAGGCACTTGCAAGATGACAATATGATATATCCATCGACAAATTGAAAGTTAGCTCTAACGAAGATCGAATTTCAATTCCAAATATTGAAATGCATCCAAGACATCCAATAGCTAATCCAACTAAAAGGTGTGAATTTTCCATGCAAAGAAGGCCGAAATTCCCAAATGTGATGATGATCCAATACAAATGAAGTCAAGTTCTTTTTATATGAGACCTAGTAGGTCGAATTAGTTCATGTTGTTATTGCTTTATATGTTTAGAAATCTGAAGAAAAAAATGAATATATTATGCATTTTTTATGCTTTTCGATATTTGCCGATATTGTCGATAAGATGTTTTCTGAACCTTTGCCAACATTTTGCCGATACTGATATTTTCAACACTACACTTACATGTAGTAGAATATATCCAACCATCCACAATTTGACAAGAGAAAAGCTCCAAGATAAGATAGACCAAATCCACACATCAAAATTCATCTATAAAGCTCCAATTCATCCACTAAGAAAAAATGTGAAATTCTCAATAGAGAGAAGAGATCCAATCCAAAGTGATGATGAACAAATGAACTCATCTCATTTGTATTTATACACTAATGAGGAGTTCGAATTAGCCTCCTTGGCCTACATAAGCCCCAAAAATAAAATAATGTTCTAATAATCTAACTTTTGGTGACAAATCCACCAAAATAGCTCTCAAGTGAAAGACTAAGCCTCTCAAGAGGTCAAATAATAATCTATGCATGTCATAGGGCCCTCTAAGAGGCCTAATGAGGTCCATGGGTTCCATAATGAAGAGTAGGACCCTCAAAAGTGATAGACAAGGGGTTGGCCCCTTATTCTCCAAACAATAAACCTATGGTGCTCCCAATAGGTGTGGGGGCACATCAATAACCTCATGGATCTCTAAAATGAGTTGAAGATACTTGTAGATCATCTGCAAGGGCTCTGATAATGATGTAGGGGATGCCACATCATCCTACAAGTCCTGGGTCAGCTGCCAAGTGCATGATACATCTGTGGGGACGACTGGGCAAAAATGAATCAGGTGCATCTTCCTTGTCCAATGGGAGTATCTTGAGCATCTCTAACCATCCTCGGGGATCCATGGAGTGTTTTCTACTGTTGTGGAGACCCATGGCTCTCAACGCACACCCTACATGTGCCAATGTAGCCCTTTGGAGGATTAGGACCCCGTATAGGGAGACCAAACCCAAGATGGAGACCATCTACAATCCTGGATAAGATCTAATGCATCCCCTAGCCTTCCAGTACAACAAGTCGTTAGAGAAATCGAGTAAATGAGCTTACTAATCATGGACCACAGGTGGGGACTTCATAATGGCCTGCCCTTCCATAATGGGCTTCGTGATGTGCCAATGTCTCTTAAACTCCAAACAGGGTTAACCAAGTATCCTATTAGGTGGTTTCTACTTCTAAAGGGGATAATATATTCAAGGTACATCCTTCAAAAGGTGGTGCCATGTGACAGATAGGTGAATGAAGTAGGAGATGAGAAGGGGCAGCCTTGGGCCACATGTTGGGGTACAAGGGTAGCTAATAAAAGGGAAGCCCACACTTGGGTTTATAATGTATAGGAGGGAGCAATCGTGGTACATGAAGTGCCTCGACCTTGATTTTTCCACCCTTCTTTATATGCCTTTTGCCATGATTTTATTTGATTAACTGCTCGAGGCTCAAGGGGTAAGAGCATGATGCATAAGATATAGCAGTGAATACCCCTTTTAAGGTAGGGTGGTTCATTTCCCACCGAGGGTTGGGACAATCATGGGTTCCTATATGATGAAGGAGGTTCATAGAACTTGTAGGAACCAGGGTGATGACCATGATGATGGGGTAGAGCTCATGTATTGGTTTTTGCCCACGTGCTAAATTTGTTTGTCTCGGCCATCTTTTGCATTTTGTGGTACATTTTCCTGTTGAATGTGGCCAGGAAGTGTGAACGACTAGTTCGATCTGTTGCAAATATCGCCCTATGGAAGCCCTAGAATGGACTCCCCAAATTCCTAACTAGGGAGACAATCAAAGTTCTTTGAAACTGGTGCAGCTTTTGCATGAAATCCTTGTGCTCAACGACATTCCAACCCTTGCATTGAACAACTCCAAGAGAGATAAAATCCTGAAGTGTAATAGTCAAGAGATAGTGTGAAAATTCCTCCCTCCTACCTTATATACTCTTGGCCCATGTGTACCCCTTGGTGGCCCCCACTTCCCACTAATTCGCACTCTCTCTCTTTAAGGGGTTCATATTGCCTCCTTTTTTAGCGTGGGACCCACTTACTCACATCTCCTAAGTCCAAAATTGCCAAAATTTTCCTCCAACACCAAAATTACAAAAATTTGCTACACTTAGTAACTTTATGGAATAGAGGATATCACAAAATGCCAAGATGGCTCATTCACTTCACAATTCACATTTTTACTCCACCTTTAAAACCCCAAGAGTATTCCCCAACTTGTCTTGTGCACCTCAAATCTCTTTTTGCCTGGATGATCTTCAAATGCACTCATCCATCCTATATTTTACAGTGTTGATACATTCACTTATGGGGCTAAGTTGTAAAATTGGCTAGGTTGAGTTGTACTTTTCAGCTAGGCTAACTTGACAAAATCTTTCATATCTCCCCAATCCTATGGAGCTTGAGGGAGTGCCATATACACATTTAAAGGTCTCAAAATAATATTTCCAACCATATCTCCTATGTTTCCATTTGGGTTAAGTCTTAGAGTAAAAAGGCCTTCAAACACAAGGTATCCAAACAATATTTCCAACAATCTTTATCTTGGATATTTGTAGTCTCACCTTGTCTTTGACTTTAATGGCAACAAAACTTTCAACATTTTGTTGTTCATTAAAGTTATTGAAAATGTAGGTGTTGATTCGCATATGAAAATTATTACAAAAAATGCACTTGTTTGCAATGTTGTTGGCATGATTATGGAAGCTAAATATCCACAAATATTTTGAACACCTTGCATTTCTCATTTTTTGAATTTAGCACTTAAATCTATTGCTTCAAATGTGACATGGATTGGATGTCTTATTGAAAATGCACACCATATCTACAATTTTCTACAAAAACATACCCATGTCCTTGCAATCTATAAAGAGTACAAATATTTATCATTGTTGAAAATTGCAGATACATAGTTTTCCTCCTCATTTGTCATGTTTAAAAGGTTGAGGGAGGTCAATACCACTCTTGGGTCCATGGTTATTTCATAGTTCTGGTCCTTTTGGGGAAACATAGATCAAGCTTCTGTTAATCTAGGTTGTCATTGATG
The DNA here is from genome assembly GCA_000404065.3 of Pinus taeda. Classification (NCBI taxonomy): domain Eukaryota; kingdom Viridiplantae; phylum Streptophyta; class Pinopsida; order Pinales; family Pinaceae; genus Pinus; species Pinus taeda. The sequence continues at coordinate 26,445 of APFE030608386.1, read as the reverse complement.
TCACTATAGCAGTGTTTGTGATGGAAAATTCTTTAATACATGATGTTGCCTATTGATTCCCATTGATCTTAATACTGCTCATGGAGGATCCAGGGATTGAATACAGACATAATAGAAATAGTGGAACCTAGGAGAAAAGATATCGGAAACCATTAGAAGAGAAAGAGAAAGAGTAAAGAGGAGAAGCCATTGTGAAGCCAAAGAGTAAGATGAAGAGTTTATCGAAAGCCATCAAAGAAGCAAGTTATCGGAGCAAGACAAGCAGGTTATTGCATATGCCCAAGGGTAAGTGCTATCGGAAGAACTAATAGGAACATTACGTCAGAGGAGTAGAGCTATCGGAAGAAGAGCCATAACGGAGGAGTTAACAGTGATAAACTGTGAAACTCTTTAAAGACCACAAAACACATCGACAACTTTATATTGATTCTTTATCGGCGACTTTATTATATGCCACTGCACAAAATCTGCGATTGCGAATTGAGTTGCGGACCTGATTACTCCATTATAACTCGCCCTATTGCAATATCGCATCTGTTGTATCAAAACCTTCACATTGCAAGTCTTAAAGGGATGTAACATTAAAACGTCGATTGCGATATAATATGCGGACCCGACAGCTCCATTAAAATACACCTTTATGTAGTATTGCGTCTGGGTATCGGAAGTTACACAAATCATAAAGGGTTGTCACCCTGAATCGCCAGTTGCGATAAACCCCAAACCACTGATTGCGATAGCATTGCGGACCCGTTGCACCATTATAGCACGGCTTAATTAAATATCACATCCGCAGTGACTGCCGATTGTGATAGAGTTGTGGACTCAACGGACTTATTAGAATAGTTTATTAAATATCGCATCCACCATGGGGTGATATGTGAATATCGGTGTTATTGAATGTTGCGATTGCGAGATTCTCGTGAAGTTGCGATCGCGAGATTAAGCCATCACGTGACGTGTGGGGACCTCTATTAATGTGGATTTTCATAAAGTTGCAATTGCGGGAGTCTTATGAAATTACGATTACGATAAAGTGGTGGACCCAACGGGTTTATCAAAACAGTTTAATATAATATTGCATCCAGTAGGGGCAATCGGCCATCGGCTATGTTATGGGCACGACTTGTTAAAGACCTCCGAAAGTTGCAATTTTGATTGGGGTAGTGACGTGGCATGTGGGACCTCCCTGTGGGTATAGCCTCTCTTATATGGTTTCCGTGAATAATTAAGTCTGTGGATGAAAGACTCTTCGATATATGTTTATATACAAGTCGGCCTCCCTCCAATAAACTTGTCTTTCTAGTCATTAGTGAAACCCGTATAAATATAAGTTAAGGCACCTCATTTCTGACTATCGGTTGTGTGCATCAATTATAGAACAGAACAACAGTTCACAACTCATGAACATGAAGGAACAGTAGAAAGAAAGCTGAAGATAGGAAAAAAAAAGAAGAAGTTGAAGGTCCAGCGGAAGACAAAGGTCAAAGCATTCTGTTGACTGGGTTAATCATTAAAAGTTCTGACTTATAATGAATCCGTAGAAGCACAGCCCGCAATATGTTAAAGAGATTGCATAAGACAAGGTTGTTTTATAATTGTGCGCACAACCTGAAGTCGTGATAGAAATTCTTCGGAAGCAATTACTCCTGAAGCATATTGTTGAAATAGTTACCGTGATAGTTAGAACAGAGGATTGAAACAGAAAGTTGGTGTGTGCAGAGCTTAGTACTATTCATTGAAGGTACATTGAAGTCATGAAGAGACTATTGAAGACCATGATGTGTTAGTCATCATGATGTGACTTGAAGATTTTGCTTGGATGTAATGAAGAGCAACGGCGACACCTTCTATGAGACAAGGTTGTCATTGATTTTATAGCATGGAGACTACAGTGAAACTGTAGATTGACAGAATTCAATGAAGAAGATTTTGGGAGCAGAGAGTTACTATCAAACATATCTAGACAAAATATAGCAGCGGGTTGGAGCCCAGAGGGTTGGTGCCTCGAACAAACAAGGTAGGTGCCTTGAAAGATAGGGTCGGAGCCCTTGGGGTTGGTGCCTCAGAATTGGAAGGATTGGTGTCCTTGGAGTTGGTGCTTCTAAATCCAAAGTTGGTGCCTTAACAAGACAGGGTTGGTGCCCTAGAAGTTGGAGCCTCACAAAAAGTCCAAGTTGGTGCTTGGCAACAGGTTGGAGCCTGGGAGTTTGAAGATCGGTGTCTTCATCTAAGGTTGGAGCCCTATATACATTGTACTTGATTCATTGTAAAGATTATATTAATAAAAGCATTTATTCCTATTGTTCATTTTGTGTTCGAAATATAAGGGATCTAAGTGGTAAAAGTAACAATTCAAAAGGAATATTGATTCACCCACCCCTCTCAGTATTTCCAACAGCTTCTTAAAAAAAGGTCAAGGATACAATAGTAAATGATGGTTAGTGAGAGAGGGTTATCCTCCACACTAGTAAATGCAGAGATTGGATTGGATATAGAGGAGGATAGCGGAGATACTAATTTTGATGATGATGACATGGAGGACTATTGATAGTCACGAGCTATAAAATTCTTCCCTCTACAGTTATGGTGTCTACCCTATTTTGTATTTTCCATTGGCATTCCCACATGTAGTAGCAATGACTTAGTGTCGATCTAATGCATTTTTTTTTTATGACTTAAGGAGGAAACTGTAGTTTATGGTTCTAATTTCTCGTGTGTTTGTTATTCTATCATCATTGATATAATACTAGTGCATGGTTGAATTTGTATCATTATCATGCAAAAATGTAAATGTTTTAGTTTTTAAATTTAAAAAAAAAATTGAATCTTTGTCCATATTTCATTTTTTTATGTGTAATTCACTATAAGGTCATCATGTCTCGTATCAAATACTTGTATTTCCATGTGCTTTTTGTCATGTGACATCGTGTTGGGTGATTTAGGTAGGCACTAATTGGTTGTTGAATTAAATTCCACATCTAAGTCACTCGTATTTGAAATTTGAATGAATCTATAAGGAGGTAAGTCAAAAATATGATTTAAAAAAATATTTTTCTTTCTTTCCCTCCAAAATGATTATCCTTATTGTTGACATCATCATTTTAAATAATCTTGATGGAAATTCCGAATATAACGAGTACTTGCTCTACATACTTTTGATAGATCCAAAGTGAAATAAATGAAAAATTATGTTTCTACATAATTAAGTTTTGATCCAACAAGGGCCTACACTTCAAATTTGAGTAAATCTGCAAGGAGTTAAGTTGAAAATACAATTAAAAATGTAGTATTTTCCTCTTTATGTTTGAAAACGCACTACTCTTTATTATCATTTTAACAAATTTTTTATTATTTTTCTTAAGAGACCCATTTTAGACTTCAAAATTTCTTTAACCAAGGCCCCCTAAGGGACCAAGTCAAACTCTTTTCAAAAGTTTATAAAGCAACAGTAGACTCGTAGTGGAGGGATGTGATCAATGATTTGATGCGCTAGTTGGAAACCTAAATGTCCTCTATCTTTAGGACAACCATGATCAACTTCTAATTGTTAGGGTCAGCAACGCAACACAGTTTGTGGATAGGGCGATGGGACTAGGTTTGAGGAAACCTTGCATTGAAGAGATCTGCCATGTGCGTATCAAGAGAGTTGTCTTTGAAGAAACTCAGGCTGGAAAACCACCCTCATCTAAATATTTTGCTGGCATTCATCATTCAAACTTACTTGGGATATCTCGATGAGAAAATAGATAGGAAGACGAGAGAGGGGAGGTAACTTGGGTCAAGGATTGCTCAAAGCATCATAGATGGAGCTAGGGTTAAGTTTAAGGGGTAGAGGGGAGTGGTGAAGAAAAGTGTGTCAGGACTTTCTGGAAGAGTGGCAAATGGTATTACACAATTCACATCTCCTCCATAATATAAAGAGATATTTCTTGTGTTGGAGGAGGCAGCGAAAGGATTTCTTGAGACTGGGATTGGAAGGAAGGGTCATGAATAAAAGCGTATGGAAGCTAGATATAGAGGGTCTTACACTTGTTAGGATTAACCTTGACTCGGGAATGACAATGTACAGCTAATGGTTTCGAGCACATGGTTTTATGTGAGTTTTATTTGGTTGGAATGAAGCCTATAAATAGGCTTATTTGTCTCCATTGTAAGTGTGCCAAGGGTCAAGCAAGGTCTCCCCGGCCAGTGTGAGGGGCCAAGGGTTGAGCAGGGTCTCCCCGATCAGTGTATGGAACCAAGGGTTGAGTAGGGCTCCCCAGTAGACTTGGTTAGGGTTTTGGCTAAATCTAATAGAATTCTATTAAGTTGGGTTTTTCCCCAAAGTTGGAGTTTTCCCAAGGTAATTCGTGGTATTCTTTATGTGTGATTGCTTCTATTTGTTCGTGATTAATGTTTCTATTTGTGCCTTCCCTTTTAAACATAACAGTGGTATCAAAGCGGAAGGAACGAACAAAATTCATTCTTCAAGTTAAATACTTCAAAAGACTTGGAATATGTAGATCTCCATTAAGGATACAAATATCTGTTTTTATACCCTAGGCAGGTGCCTTTTCATGGAAGGTCATGTCCCATTTAAACATACCTCTTCAGTACTAATTACTAATTAACTAATCATTATTACAATTATCATCATTATTTATATTTATATTATTTATATATATTGTATTCATAACATTGTTTTCCTCTTCAAAAATATTTGTCTTCAGAGCTTGTTGATGAAAAAACTTGATTTCTTTTTCTACTTTGAATGTCTTCTCGTCTTGGAATTGTCATTTTCGTTGATACAAGTTGATATGATCCTCTAAGTGATAAACAAAATTGTCGCACTGAGAAGGTATCTGACCATCCCAAGTTCATCTTTTGTGGAACCTTGTGGTCGCTAGAAACTTGTGATGAATTATTATCACACGAGTGGATTGTACAAACTTCAGTATTCCTTGAAGCATAAGTCTTTTGTTTATGTTCTAAGTGATACTAGTACGTAGATTGATTGAAAAGTTTTCTGTTGTGATTCAGATGTAGATATGGAATTCTTTTGGTTTGACTTCCCTTATTAGGTGTGTGACAATTTTTTTATCTTCTTCTCATACTGCAGTTGTTGATTTAGGTATAAAATCTTTATTTTGAATTTTCATCATCTGAATTACAACATGTGAGCATGTTTTTTCTTCAATTGATTTATCATTTTCTTGAGTTGTGGTATTGACTAGTTCGATATTCATTCCTTTGTCGTCAATTGGAGCTGTTACGACTGGCAATTTTGACGCTTCTTTTGTGACAAGTTATTTGAATTTATTCTTCAAAGATTTGTAATTTGAGTGAGTAGACTTTGATTATGGCTTCTAAAACGTAAAATTTCTTTGGTTTCTGATTCGTCAACTTTATTTTCAATGTTTTGACTTTTAAGCTTCTCATCTTTTAGATCTCTGATTTGTTCTAATAACCCTTGATTCGGGTCTTTTAAGCACAAATTTCTGTCTACCTTCTCTGATAGCATCTTGTTGAATTTCTTCTCGACACATTCATTTTCTTCTTCTAATTTTTTCTTTCTTTCTTTGGACTTCTTGACCTTCGCAAGTAATTTTTAGCTATGGTTCCTTAAACGCAAAATTTCGTTATCCTTTTCTGTTAATTTTTGTTCCAGTTTTGCAAGTTTTTCCTCTTGTTAAGTGATTTACACCAGTACATCACCTTGACATTCTTCCACATCAAATAATTTTCCACATGCTGAACAACATAATTCACAAGTTTTATGAAGCCATGGATATTCAACATATGTTATACAAAACAGACATTTAATCTAAAATAATGATTGTTGTGTGGAACTTATCTTCTATTCTTTTTTTGAATTTCTTTTTCCAATCTCTTTTTTATTAATTTTTTTTTTTTAATCTAAACCTTCTTTCAACTTAAATATTAAATATTTAATAATCCTTTTTTTCTATTTAATTTTGTACGACCATTCATTTAATCCTTCCAAAAAAAATTATTACTTTATGTAAATTTGGGTTGTACGCATCAATTTTTTGCACATGTCACAAGCGAAAAATCGAGTTCGTGGCCGTGGTGGAGCGGCTGACAGTGGACAACAATGTCCCTTCTATGTAATTAATTTGCAATTAGTTTTTCTTTTGTGGTTAGACAACTGAATTGGGATGGACAACTGCAGTGTTTGTGATAACTGCAGTGCCAATGTTGAGCGACACTTACAGAGTCAAGCGGCAGTGGTTGGACGGGTTGTCTTTTGCACAGTGATGGTGGCGGCCAGAAGTACAGCACGGATGCGGTGGTTAGAAGTCGATTCAGTTGCAATTTCGTGGTGGCATGAATGGAACGCGGCAATAAAAAGTGATGGCTCGAAAGGGTGTGGGCGGTGGTTGTGTAGGTGCAGGGAGGATGAGGTTGAGTTGGGCGTCGGGTGGCTGCAGAGGTCGGTCGGGCAATGCTGGCGGCAGACTTCCGCGGTTGCATTAGTGGTGTCATAAAACCTCGGCGGAGGTTTTTTATGTTTTTATTAATTTTTATTTTATATAACCCTTTTGTATTTTTATAATTATTTTGTTAATTTTTAGTTTTTTATATAATTTTTTTTTGACTAATTTCTTTCTTTTTTCTTTCTTTCTTTTTTTATTTAAAATGGTGAAAGGCCTAATGGATAAATTGGAGAATCTCCAACAATGTGTAGCAAAACGCTCTAATTACGATATCAACAAAATTAACAAAAAGTTGATGGCCAAAGCCAGATAGACTAGCTCTAGCTCTGTGCAGTGGTTAAACTCAATTCTGATACCAAATAGAACAAACAAAATTCATTCATTCAAGTATTAATAAAATTATTTCTTCTATCACTGAGCTTGTTTGCTCCAGCCGGTGCAAGAATGGGTAATATTTTTGTTATATGATCTGTAGTTTTGCAACTATGTAAAGTTTGATTGGGGAAATATCTGCCCCAAAAAAAACTATAGCTAAGATAGAAATTTATTTGGTCTCCAGTGTGAAATTGTTTTGTATGAAACCAAATAAATAAATAAAATAAAAGCATAATCTAATATTATGACTTCTTGATGCTTTTCAAAAAAGTTTAGAGTTGTGGTTTTGGGTTCTTAGTTTTGGACCCATGGTTTTTATAGCACATATTATTATGCCAATAATATTTCTCTAGATTATTCAATGAGAGATTATTTATATGTAATATTTGTTTAGACATTGTGTGTGGGGGTGAGAAGGCAAGAAGATTGGAGTTGAGCGACTCGTTGTAAGTGTTTTATTTGATGAAAAGTTACAGATCTTTCCCCGTTGTTTCCTCCACGTACATCTATTGTTCATTTGGTTTTGTGATTTTTTTTACATTATGTCCAGATTTGGGATTTAAATTTACATGTTGATATAGATCTCCTACATTATTTATAAATCTGATATTTATGTTACAAATCTACATCTATTGTTCATTTGGTTTTGTGGTTTTTTTTTACATTATGTCCAGCTCTGGGATTTAAATTTACATGTTGATATAGATCTCCTACATTATTTATAAATCTGATATTTATGTTACAAATCTACCGCAATTTACACGGATCTAGTATTTATATTGGTAAATAATTTGTTGGCTGTTTTAACAACACTAGATGTCATTACTAGTTTGGAGAACTAAGTTCAAACCCTATAGAGAACATTTTTAGACAGTAAGGCGAAGCTCGTGCAATTTGTAGTGTGTTTATGCAACTTGGGATTTATAGAAAAAGAAAGAAATTATTTTAACGTCCAAATGGCCCAGAATATTATTATCACAGAACACCCAACCAAAGGGCTTCACCATAGTTCCCTAAATTACAACCAATCAAATTTTTTTTGAATGCAAATTATCTTTAGAAAAAATAAAATGAAACTCAACAAATCAAAATATATATATATATAATCAATCCCATATAGCATTTTGAATTAGCACTATGAGTGGTCGAGTGTTTTGAATTTCAAGCAGACAAACTGTGGTGAAGTCTCTTGGCCGGGTCTTCTGTGATAACAATATTCTGGGCCTTGGTCAATGTTCATGCCAGTTTATCTTAAGCAAAACTTTTTCTCAATCCACTTTTTTGGTGGGCATACATTTCTACAAAGGTGGTATCGTAATGGACATAGTTACAGTTCTTCTGACTAAGACGCATATACACTATTTTTGTACGACTTTTTAAAATGTTAAATGTTCTATATGGCATAAAATTCTTCGATCACATTATTAATACTTTGTGTTTACGGCAGGTTTTCATAGATTTCCGGGGTAGAGAGCCATCTACAGATCCACTCCTCAGGCACAATGGCTTGCTGCCAACAGCTGCAGCAGCTTAAAGTGGAATCTGTGAATGAAAAATGCAATTAGAATGGTTTCCCTTCTGTATATGCAGCATTGCCATTTACCTGTCATTTGCACGTCCTTGTTACATTTATTCTGTAGTTCGTCTTACAAATTGCTGCTGTGGCATCTTGGAGAAACAAAGTACATGTGTTTTGGGGAATAATTGGGCTGCATTTTATTGGAAAAAAATGATTAAAAAATTCACTGACAAAAGTATAAACTATAAAACAGGATTGAGGATAAAACAGGAAACTAAACACGTAATAGCTACAATATAGATTGCTGTAAAACGTACGAGAAAGTAACGAAAAGCAAAGCTATTTTTACCTTAGGGGGATGAGTCATTTTAAAGTTTCATTGACTTGACTCTAATTACACTGCATTTCCTCGCAAACTGGCAGTCAAATAGTAATCCCTCTTTCAGTGACAGGCTGGCATGTGCTTCATTCTTATACAAACTTGATTATCGTAGTTCCATTAATCTCAGCATATTCTTTGCCAAAAAGTCTGCATAATTATCAAGATTTTAGCACGAATGGTAACTCGCAATTAATTTCTTTTCGAAACATCGACATATCCTTCCAACTTTGTTGAATTTTCAAGTAAGATTCGGCATAATTTTTAGAGATTGTTAGGTAAGGACTATAAGGAAAAATAAATGGATAAAATGACAGGTTGCATTAGAATGTGATAGGCATTTTTACGATTGTATAATTTTCAACTATCTTATAAGTTTATGCACACCGACTGTATAATATAGTTGCTTGAATCGTATGTTATTGGAAACTCCATCCATAGTCATTTGAAACACGTTTCGGGCATTTCAGGATGTACAAAACGCGTTCCAGGATTTGAAATTTTGCATAATTTTTAGAGATTGTTAGGTAAGGACTATAAGGAAAAATAAATGGATAAAATGACAGGTTGCATGAGAATGTGATAGGCATTTCTTTTATGATGGTCACACCGACTGTATAATATAGTTTCTTGAATCGTATGTTATTGGAAACTCCATCCATAGTCACTTGAAACACGTTTCGGCATTTCAGGATTTACAAAACGCGTTTCAGGATTTGAAATGCTCTATAGGCCATTTCGGGCGGTGTATCGGCCATTTTAGTTGGCGTATCAACCATTCAAAGAAATTCTAACACGTTTCTTATGAATCAAGTTACAAATAGATGGTTTGGCGAAGTCTGGAGGGAGAACTTTACTTTTTGCTTTGTTTTCAAATTTGAAATTCTTGAATGGTATCTGAAATTTTTGTCCCATCGTTTGTTTTTCGGTCACGTGTGAGAGATGTATCTTAGCTTTTTGAAAAAAATAGTCACATTTATGAGCAATACAACTCTATGAGTAGATTTCCAAGGTTGACCCTCCCCCTTGGTCAACACTGATACTGAACTCTTCACAGTACAAGAGGTAGAAATAGATATCAAGAAGTTGGGTGTTGGAAAATGTAGTAACCTAATTCCTAATTACAGCAACCAGAGAGATAACCAGGAAATTTAAAGACAGTAATGCATAAAATTGAAACCTGCACCTACCTGAACTGCTCGCTGACTTCCGATTCTGCTGCTGAACTGGTACTCCGTTGATTTAATTCCGAGATGGCCAATACCACCCGACCTGACAGAGCAACCTGGTTGCCCGATCCAGAGAAGCTCTCCACAGAGGCTCTCTGTCCCTCCGTGCCCAGAACTCAGATCACTCAAGGCTCTTCTGTAAAATCTCTTCTCCGGTTTCCTGCTAATGAGTTTTTCGTTCCTCCGCCTCCCTGCTCCCGGGTCAGCCTTCTGCTATATATTCCCCCTCGCCTGGCGGTGGCCGCCCTCCCACTTGCAGCCACCGCCTCTCAGCATTCAAGCCTCTGCGATATTTGTTGTCATAAATTTCCAGTAGGTGGTAGTCTTTAAGAGTTCTAGATATTATATGTGATCGATACCCAGTCTTTATGCGGATTATTATAGTTTATAAACATTTTAAATGATCACGTTAAAATATGTGTTATGGTATTTAATGTTATATAAAATATGTTATAATATTTAATGTTATATATATACCTTAATGTTATATAAAATATGTTATAATATTTAATGTTATATAAATACCTTTTAACATTTCAAAATATGTTATAATATTTAATGATATATATATATCTTTTAATTTTTATACTTTGTAAAGTCTAACTATATATCATAAAGTTTTATGTATATATATAGATATCTTCATATATTCTAAAGTTTAACATTTTTATTAATGGGTCAATTAGATGGGTTGTTACAACTTGGAGTTTTAATTCATTTTGTGCAAGTAAATTGACTCATAAGGCACTGGTCTCTAATTGATAATTACAAGAAATTTAATCAAGTGGTGCTTAAATAATCATAATTGCCTTTAATTTTCACCAAGTTGCTAGGCCATTCAGTTGTGTCGCCTTTACTTGTTGGTTTCCAACAAATGGTTCATCTCTTCCTCCACAGGGACTACCCCCCTTAGTCTGCAATTAGGAGACATCATAAAAAGAGAGAACAGGGATCATAGTGACAGCCCTGTCCTAAGCGTTGTAGCATTCTAACGTACAATTCGAGTGACAACAAGACCTCACCTAGGTCTCATTTATTTATATCTCTCTAACATTGTCTTAGGTTCCCCCTTTAGGCCATCAAATGTGCCCTCATACAATAATTAGAATAAAAAAATATTTAATTTGGGTCTTTATCCCACAAATTTGGGTCTAACCCCCACCGCTTCGGTACATTGCCCACAAAACATCATTTTCATGGGCTTTCTCCACACAACCTAGTGCCCCAAGGTTTGTGGGAGTACCCCCCAAGCTACAATTTCAACACTCCCTCTAAGCAAGGGAGGTACTTACACTACTCGGAAGTAACTCATCAGAAACACTAACCCAATCTCTAGCATTCACCACTCCAACATACCCTATAGAATGAACAACAATATCCTTGGTATTGTCCCGGCCACCAAAAGCCTCACACTTCTTCTCATGATAGGCCATCAGCGCATTCCACAGTTCATTATTACTAGTTGTAGAAGTCTAGTTACTCCCCATTGACCATGCGCTCTTCTTGGGTTGCAGATTCTCCCTATGAACCTGCAAACTCTCGCTTGAACTCGACTCCCTCTAAGTCTCAGGAACTTGCTTCTTCTCCTAATCTATAGGCTTGCTTGTCAGCCTGAATAGACCACTCTCCTAATTCTAATGATTGCTCCAGCAGAGTTAGAGCCTTTGGGCCTGAGTATCGCCTTCCCATCTCGGAATATCACCTTTGCCTCGATCATTGAAACAGACAACATACTGCACTTGAGCTCTGGTACCCATAGTACATCTTGAACTCGTAGCAGCCCACCTGACTCCATCCTGAATGGCAAAACACATAACCCTCTAACAATCTTCTAACTCTTATCGCCAACCTTCACGTGCAATTTCGAGTCCCATCCAGTTAGAGCCTCAAAAACTTCTCGCGATCTTGTCATATGCTTCGACGCTCCACTATCAATGAGTCATGTACCCTCGTCAATGGTACCCTCAGAGAAATGAGAAACCAGAGCAAAGTCTTCATCAAACCTTCTTGAGAATTAGTCTAGCTTAGTTGAAAATGTAGCAGCCATTGTTATTTCCTTCTTCTTCTCATTATCTCCCTTCTTCTAACGCGGACAATTACTCACATAATGACCATGCTTGCCACATGTGTAACATTTCACCTTGCTCAAGTCCTTATTCGCTTTGCCCTTCACCTTACCTGCAAGAGCCACATTCTCTTCATTATACTTCTTCTTACGAAGATCCTCGTGTCATAGTCCATCATGGATAAAGTTGTCCCAAAACCTGTTCTAATATGGTAGCTTATCTCGAGCAACTATTCCTTAGGTAAATGGCTTCCATTCTTCGATAAATCCCTTCAAAGCAGCCTTCACTAACTCTAAATCTGGAATGTTATCGCCAATGGCAATTAGCTCATCATGAACTTGAGAAATCCTTGTCAGATACGAAGCCACGCCTTCGCCATCCAACATCTTGGTGTTCTTAAGCTTCTCTCTCAATACCAACAATTGGTTCGCATTCTTATTCTGGAACAAATCTTGAAGAGCCTTCCACATCTTTCGTGCAATGTTCTTCCCAGTTATAGGTTCGGTCTTCATATATGTAATTTGATATTTGTACTTATTCAAGAAAAGAGATTATTTTTGTATTATTTGTCAATGAGTTTCTTGCTCATTGAAAATAGGTTAAGCACATTTTGAAGTGCTTCTAGAGAGTCAAAGTCAGAATGTAATTATGAAAAGACCCTTTGAGGGCATGTTACATCATGTAAGTCATCATACAAGGTCAAGGAAATAACTCCAAGCATGGTCAAATCCTCTCCTAGCTCCAACAAAGTCTACAAGCAGCAAAAACGATGAATAAATGTGAAATATAATGCAACTATCAAGTTGGCCTAGAAGACACTCAAGTCAGCCTAATGGACATTCATGTCGGCTTGAGAGAGGAGGGATAGACCTCTATAAATAGAGGTTGTCCACTCCTCATTTGGACATATACACTCAAGCTCTGAAATCCGCAAGGAGGTGACAAAAGGGAAGAATGATAGCCAAGTAAAGGTGGATAAGAAGTCTGTTAGGGCATCGAAGGAACAAGGAAGAACAGCAAAGTTAAGGGGTTGCTTTCTAGGGTTCCTGCAGCCACACGTGCAAAGAAACTAAGGACAGTCTGTGGCCAGATCAACAGAGGCACATTCTTTGTGGTTTGGGCTAGCTATTCTGTCAACAAAGGTCTCCCACTCCAACATTGAAGAAAGCCTCAAAAGCGAATGATAAAGGACTATTTTAGGGTCGTACACAGTCACACGTGCAGAAATTTGAAGTTGTTCCTGCGGCTAGGGCAGCAAAAAACTATAGTCACACATCCACCCTTGGTTGAGGCTAAAACTAGGCCTACAAGGCCTACAACACTAGCATAGAAGAAAGACCTTCAAGGGAGGAAGAAGGGCACTCTAACAAAGAAGAAAAGGAGGCTACAACAATCACACGTGCGAGGTACAAGAAGAGCTTGATAGCAGTTTAGGGAAGCAGCATCAGAGGCCTATTTCGGATGAGAAGTTGGGTCCACAAGGTCTCCTAAGGACAGCAAAGAAAGATCTCCTTATAACGAAGAAGAGGAGCCCTAATATTCTAGGGTATCCTACCTAGAAGACAAAGTGTTGGAAGGCAAAGTGCCGAAAGATGTGTCGGAAGTGACAGTGCAGAAAGAGGAAGGATTTGACTCATGCTTGGAGTAGATCTTAGTCAAGGGTCTAGGGTTTGGTGATTGTTCAAATAAGAAGCTTCAATAAGAGAAAACTTACAAAGGGTTTCTCTCTCAAGAGTCAAGAGGGTTTGTCCCTGGCAGAGAACCATATTTTTGTGTTCTTATTATTTTGTTTTGGTAGCAATTTGATGAAGCACACACATATGCACTAATAAGAAGAAGAAGAAGTATAAGCTAACTAAGAAAAGTAAAAAGACTTCACAAATTGTTATCAAGTCTCAGAGAATCATCTCAACACTACTTTGCCCTAGATTCTCTAACATGGTATCAAAGTGAGGTTGACACATCAAGGAAAGGGCAACTCAAGAACACTCAAGAATCTACAAAGTTGAAGCATCAAGCCTAGAAGTCTCAACCACTTCAAGGACAAGAAGGGTCTACAATCCATCATTCATCAAGGAGGGCTACAAAGCTAGAAGGAGGGCCTTATATAAAGGCACCTACAAAGAAGAGCACATCTACATCAAGCTACAAGTCTTCAAGCACACCTCATCACCAAGCAAATCCACTTGGAGAAGACAAATTGAAGGACATCAAGATCCGGGGAAGACAAGCCATCAAGCTTTCAAGGAGGAAGCAAATCCATCAAATCTCAAAATCTACCAAGTAAGTGCATGTCCCCTTCTGAATATACATCAATGTCTTTTTGCAAGGAAAGCAATAAATTGGTAGGCACCAATAACTTTCTTGCATGGAAGAAGAGGATTGATCTACTTCTCAAGAATAAATGAGCTCCCAGAATATGTCAAGGCGAACATCACTGTCCCTGCTAAGGAACAGACTCAAGCCTTAGCCGAGTACAATAAGGATGAAACAAGAGCTCAAAGGATTCTGATAGAATCAATCAAGGACTCTCTCATTCCCTATGTTTCCAAGTTTGAGACATCAAAAGAAATTTATGATAAGCTAGTAGAGTTATTCGCAATATCCACCACCGGAGAAGTATTATCTCTGAGGAATGAATTATACAACATGAAGATAACAAAGGAAGGAATAGCTCCCTACTTCATGAAAATCTCTGAGATGAGAGATCAACTTCAAGAGCTTGGGGAAGTCATGTCTAACAGAGAGATGACAATTGCTGTACTCAATGCTCTACCTGAGGAGTGGGGAAACTTCACATTAAACATTTATGCCAAGAAGGAAGCAACCACTCTCAATGATATGTGGTCTCTATGAAGAACAGAGAAAACTAGACTTAAGGCAAAAGAAGATGTGGGATCAAAGGAGAAAGCATTTGCTACCATGGACAAAAGAAAGGGTAAATTTGGCAAGATTGGTCCACGAAGAACAAACAATAAAGACATGTCCAAGATAAAATGTTTTGGATGCCAAGAATATGGACACTACAAAAGCAATTGTCCCAAGCTTAAGAAGGACAACAACAACAAGAGAAAGAGAGAAGAAACTCATATAACTCAAGAAGTGGAAGAGGAAGGAATGAAGCAAAAGAAGGAAGATCCTCTAGATCTCTACTATGACTAGGTCAAACTCTTTCCTTCTAGACTTCTTTCAAAGTTTTGAGTAGAATAGGAGCATGTAGGAATAAACTAAATTGCATAGCTAGAATCACCCTCTAAGATCTAGCAGCATGATGCACATGGAGTTCTAGACACTCATGTCGATGTAGAGCATTTATGAGAAGAACAAAAATGCATAAGTAGGAATATCTTCTAGAATATAGGAGCATGGCAAATATAACTCAAAGATATTCATGTAGAAGGAGCATACCTAGAATAGGACCTCATATATGATGGGAGAAAACTTGATCATGATAAGAATCTTAGAAAACCTAAATCATCAAAGGTAGGAAACATTTGCAAGGCGAGGATCATTAAGATCCTATGATGGAATCTTCAAGAGAAGGTTCGTGAACTAAAGCAAATGTCTCATTGGGAATCCCAGTCATGGGATTCAAGAAAAGGGATGATATGCAGGCAGGCTAAGATGAAGCAAGAAAGGCTACACCAAAGAATGATCAAGGAGGATCAAGATGAGGTATGTATGCATCAAAGTTTAAGTCATGTCATCATTTGTATATTATTGAGTCATGGGTATAGTTCTATAACATGATCAAGCATGAGAGGATCTCTTTCACCAAGAACATGCTCGAAGGCATGTACCATGATGCAATGAAGGTCAACAAAAGAACATGCTCACATAAGGAGCATAAGATTGCTGACTAAGTAGCAAGACGAAATGCTAACAAGTCCTGAAAGCAAGGGATGAAGGAATGTTTCCACAAGAAGCATTAGGCAGTTGGCCGATCTATTTGAAAAGAAGCAAATGAAGAAAGAGATCAAGCATGTGAAGAACATCATGATCACCAAGAATCACTATCTAACAAAATGCCTTAAAAGATATCTTCCAAAAGAAGGCAAGATAACTCTGATGAAGGGAGAAAGGACCCTTGACACCTATGAAGGCCTCGGAGATATAAAAGGTGCAAATAATTGATTCTACTCTATGAAGATGTCGTAATGAAGAAGCCATCCAACAAAAGGAAAAACAATGTTAAAGCAATATCAGGATGAAGTCATGATGGGCTACCAAGTCAAAGCATATAACCTAGCAATTATGATGGAGCATCCATGAGGAGAGCATTCCGAAGCATGGACAAGATGACAAAGGAGTAGCCAAGATGACTAGAAGAACCTGATAGTCACTTTCCATGAAGCAATGACATGACTAACCAAAAAGGAAAGGGATGGATGGATGGTTCCCTACCAAGAAGTTCAATCGAAGACTTCATGACATCAAGAAAGGAAGGAGATCATGCAGTTGAAGGACCCACGAAGAAGTTGTTGATGAAGGAAAGAGTCCCCAGTTTAGAGGGAGCTCTAACAGGTCTCTGATCAAGAGGGAGTTTTGAATCACCCCTGATTACAAAGGAGTGACAATTGTGTTTTCCTTTTCATGGGCCTTGCAGCCGTAAGTCTAAATGAAGGCCATGAATGGAAATGTGAACACAAGATAGACACAACATTCTTGTCTTCACTTGGGAAGAAAGAATG
Source organism: Pinus taeda (assembly GCA_000404065.3). Taxonomy (NCBI): domain Eukaryota; kingdom Viridiplantae; phylum Streptophyta; class Pinopsida; order Pinales; family Pinaceae; genus Pinus; species Pinus taeda. Next base: position 9,746 of record APFE030608386.1, on the reverse strand, counting down.
GGAGGATTAGGTAATCATCTGGCATCCGATACTATTTGAGGATGTGTAGGGCATCCAAGACAAGAGTAGGCAAGAGGACCGATATTTATTGAGGGCTGGGAACCCAAGATAAGAATAGCCCTAGAAGGTCATACTCGAGAACACCCGAGTGGGTATGTACCTTGAGAGAAAATGACGAAGGTTTCTATAAATCATTGGTCTCGCTAGCATTGTGGCTCATGGTCTCGTGAAGAGATGGAGTTGTTAGTCAAGGCCTTGCACTATGACAATGTTGATGAATATGATGCTATAACAGATGGATTGCTAATCTAATTTCTCTTATGTGAATTCTTCACGATTGAAAACTTCCAAACACCTTGTAATGTTGTACGAATACCTCCCTAGTTAAGAGGGAGTGTTGGAGATGTAACTAGGTTCGGTCTTCATATATGTATTTTTGATATTTGTACTTATTCAAGAAAAGAGAAATTATTCTTGAATTATTTGTCAATGAGTTTCTTGCTCATTGAAAATAGGTTAAGCACATTTTGAAGTGCTTCTAGAGAGTCAAAGTCAAAATGTAATTATGAAAAGAACCTTTGAGGGCATGTTACATCATGTAAGTCATCATACAAGGTCAAGCAAATAACTCCAAGCATGGTCAAATCCTCTCCTAGCTCCAACGAAGTCTACAAGCAGCAAAAACGATGAATAAATGTGAAATATAATGCAACTGTCAAGTCGGCCTAATGCACAGTCATGTTGACTTGAGAGAGGAGGGACAGGCCTCTATAAATAGAGGTTGTCCACTCCTCATTTGGACATATACACTCAAGCTCTGAAATCCGCAAGAAAGGAGGTGACAAAAGGGAAGAAGGACAGCAAAGTAAAGGTGGATAAGAAGTCTATTAGGGCAGCGAAAGAACAATGAAGTTAAGTGGTTGGTTTCTAGGGTTTCTGCAGCCACAAACTAAGGACAGTCTGCGTCCAAATCAACAGAGGTACATTCTTTGTGGTTTGGGCTAGATATTTGGTCAACAAAGGTCTCCCACTCCAGCATTGAAGACAGCCTCACAAGCGAAGGATAAGGGACTGGTTTTAGGGTCATACACAGTCACACGTGAAAAAATCTGAAGTTGTTCATGCGGCTAGGGCAGCAGAAAACTATAGTCACACATCCACCCTTGGTTGAGGCTGAAACTAGGCCTACAAAGCCTACTACACTAGCGTAGAAGAAAGACCTTCATGCGAGGAAGAAGGGCACTCCAACAAAGAAGAAAAGGAGGCTACAAAGTCACACGTGCAAGGTGTGGGGAGGGCTTGACAGCAGTTTAGGGCAGCAACATAAGAGGCCTATTTCGGATGAGCAGTTGGGTCCACAAGGTCTCCTAAGGACATCAAAGAAGGATCTCCTTAGGAGTCCTACTATTCTAGGATATCCTAACCTAGAAGACAAAGTGCTAGAAGACAAAGTGTTGGAAGACAAAGTGCCGGAAGAAGTACCAAAAGATGTGCCGAAAGTGACAGTGCAGAAAGAGGAAGGATTTGACTCATGCTTGGAGTAGATCTTAGTCAAGGGTCTAGGGTTTGGCAATTGTTCAAATAAGAAGCTTCAATAAGAGAAAACTTACAAAGGGTTTCCCTCTCAAGAGTGAAGAGGGTTTGTCCCTGGCAGAGAGCCATATTTTTGTGTTCTTGTTATTTTGTTTTGGTAGCAGTTTGGTGAAGCACACACATATGCACTAATAAGAAGAAGAAGAAGTATAATCTAACTAAGAAAAGTAAAAAGACTTCACAAATTGTTATCAAGTCTAAGAGAATCATCTCAACACTACTTTTCCCTAGATTCTCTAACAAGATAAGGTATCAAGTGATCCTTGACACCATCTAGGATGATAAGCTTAGCCTTCGCATCCAACTCTTCATATACTTCCAACTCCTTAGGATCTGTTGGTTTTTGAATCTCCTTGTCAGCAAACTCCCAAATCTTGTTCACCAACAAGACTAGCATGATCCTTTCCTTCCAAGGACTATAGTTGGGCAACCCATCCAATATATCCTCATATCTCAGACTAATATCCAACTTGACCATGTTGTTAGTCCTTCAACAACAAGGCAACCAAATCCCTCTTGAGTTGTTTGTTGTGCACACTTTGATCCAGTTGTCTCTTCAAAGTAGCTCTGATACCATGTTGGTTTTTCCTAATACTTCAGATGAAGTCTATGTCTAATCACGATCATAAACAAACTAAAATACACACAACTTGAAGCTCTTTGTATAATGGAAATGTAACAACAATGAATAAACTAAGTACACAAGAATGTAATTGACCCAAAACTTGTTTTTAATGGTCCTTCAATAAAACAAACATAGGGCTCTCATAGTAGGGATCATAGCCCTTACACAACCCTAATACAAGACACTAGTATATACTAGCGCTTGAGGTTAACTTCCCTTGATCCTTAATTTTCCCAAACAACAAGAAACAAATCCTTGACTTGCTTGTTTTAGATGACCTTCACTTACAACCCTTTGGTGCTCTTGTCCTCAGTGTACCTAGCGGATCCTTTGCCTCCTTTCTCACAGAGTAATTGCTACTTCAAAGCATCTGTACTCTAGCTTGTCACAAGGGATTTGATTTTTTAAATCTCTTGCACAATTAGCTCCAAAATAGGTTTGTTGCTCGTTGTGTATTAGCTTTACAATTCACTGTACATTATCCCTCTTTCCAGTTGTCATACACTCCTTAGATGACAAGCTTTGAGACACTCTCCTCTGCAATTATCCAACATAGAATAGAGAAATCCTATCTGCAACCTTTAGCACTTTTGGCATCTCATCCAAGCTCCATAAGGGTCTTCGCCTTCTATAGGAAGATTTGTTCCAATCTAAGGCTACTTTAGGTCTTCGCTGCCCCTCCTCTTTATCTACACATAGTCTTGAGAATTTTCAGCCCCTTTCTCAGCGACCCTAAGGCCTCAACCTACCTATAATAGAGAGACTAGGGCTTCGTACCTCTCAAAAACATAGAACAAACTTTTGTTAGGGCTTCGACCCCTCCTCCTGGACAAAACAACTCCCTTGATACCCTCGGCCAGCATTCCCTTCAACCCGGTCTGCTTCAGACATGCCCATAAGTAATCCGGTCCTCTTCTAGAGATGTTCTCTTACACAAAAATGCTCCAGCTTGGCTCTCCTTAAGGTCTGCAGTTCTCCTTCTTTATTTCTATTCATAAATGGATGATTGCAATTGTGTGTTTAGACCTCATCTAGGTCTACTTTATTTACATCTCTCTAACATTGTCATAGGTGCCCCCTTTAGTCCATCAAAGGTGCCCTCATACAATAATTAGAATAAACAAATATTTACTTTGGGTCTTTAGCCCACAACTTTGGGTCTAAAGCCCACCTCTTGGGTACATTGCCTACAAAACTTCCTTTTCGTGTGTTTTCTCTGTTGGAAAATGTAACTAGTTTCAGTCTTCATAATTGTTGATGTACTCAAGTCATTATGTATATCTTATGTTACAAGAAAAAAGAAGAAAGAAAAATATCATTTTAAGCATGGGTTTCATGCTCCATTTTGATGGTCATCTAGGTCAAGCATGTTTTTCATGCTCCATTTTGATGGTCATCTAGGTCAAGCATGTTTTTCATCCTCCTAGGGTTTGTCATGTCAAAAGAATATTTTTCTTAAGTCAAAATGATCTTTATCAATTGTATAATACCCCATTGGGCAAGTTGTAACATGAAAAAGATATCAATTATGAGTCTAGAAAGTTCTACAAGCCTCCTAGCACAATTCGGCCCTACCAGCAAGAAGTCGGCCTAAAGAAGGGAATTCGACCTCATGGAAAACCTATAAATAGAAGCAGATTTGACCTCATTTGGCACCAATTTGTTCTCTCAATAAAGACGTTCAATCTAGAGTGAAGAAATAAGAAGAAATCAAGAGCGAAGAAGCAAAAAGACAAAGAGGGAACCCTAGTGAAGGAAAGAAGCCAAAATTGGACTTTTCTGCTCACACGTGCGAAGTAAATTAGGGTTTTTATGCTGCTACAAGGCTGAAGAACTGCAAGTCGAGTTGTAGATCCAAATTGCAGGGCCAAAAGTTGGATTAGGTCTAATTTGAAGGATGTTGACTCTCATTGAATTTGGAAGACATTGTCTTGCTAGAGGAAGAAGTTCTTGGAAGATTGCCACATGCCAGAAAGAAGTGCTTTTGTTGTTCCAAAGGACTAAAGTTGTAGATTTGAAGTTGGGGGCCGAAGTTGAAGTTGGAAGTTGGTTGAAGTTGGATTGACCCTTGTTGACTTGGTTTATCTTTGACCTAACTAGAAGTGTTTCTTAGAGGGATGACTTGGTGCTTGGAGGACTTGGTCAAGGGTTTTGGGTCTTGTTTTTCTCATTTGAAGCAGAATCTATAAGGAGAGAAGAGATTATTTTTGGGTTTTCCCCTTGAAGGGTTTTTTCCCTAGCTTAGAGCCTAATTCTTGTGTCAATTGTCTTTATTGTTCTTGCACTCAATAATTTTTGATGAAAAAATCTAATAAAGAAACATAAGAAGATAAATAAAGTTCACAAGCGATTATTAAGGTTAAGGAGAATTTGAATTAATAGTTTCCCTACTGCGGTCTCCAACATGGTATCAGAGCTAAGGTAAACAAAGAGAAGGCAATTGCAAGATCATCTTGAAAGGTTTGCTTGTTAAGGAGATTCATTTAAGACACAAGGAAAGAAGAAGAAGACTTATTGACCTAGAAGGAGGATTATTACATCAAGCTTTCGTTGAAGAAGACCTCACCATCAAAGCTCTCATTGAAGGAAGGAAGGACAAGTTCTCGTTGGAAGTTCTCTAATGCACTCCATCATACTGTAGGAGAGGAAACATCAAGGAATCTTGAAATCATCATTCACTCCTTGAAGTTGTTCAAAAGCACCATCGTTGAAGACATCCTAGAAATCATCATTTTAGGGCATCTTTGAAGTCTCCTTGAAGATCTTGAAAACATCAAGATAGTTGGAAACATCATCAAGAAGCAGGACTCTTGGTTGACAAGTAAGTGTCATATTGTTTTCTATGTCACAATCTACAGATTATATGGCTATATTTTGTAAGGAAAGCAATAAGCTCTTTGGATCAGCAAATTTCCTAGCATGGAAGAAGAGGATTGACTTGGCACTCACAAAAAATGAGTCATGGAATATGTCCTCGGTGAAGTAGTTGTACCAGACAAAGAGAAGACTTAAGAGTTGGCAAATTACAAGAAGGGAGAAGTAAGAGCGCAAAGGATCATTATTGAATCCATTAAGGATCATCTCGTTCCCTTTATTGTTGATTTGAAGACATCCAAGGCTATGTATGATAAGTTGGTAAAGTTGTACTCTATAAGTACATCAAGTCAAAATATATCCTCGAGGAATCAACTATATAGAATAAGGAAGAAGACATGGCCACCTATCGTATGAAGATCTCACACATAAGATACCAGTTGCAAGGGCTTGGGGAAACTGTTTATGATTATGAAATGACCATTCATGTATTAAATGCTTTACCACTTGACTCGAGCAGTTTTGCAACTAGTATCTACTCAAAGAAAGATACTACTACACCTTTTGATGAGTTATGGGCTCAATGTATCTTGGAACAATCCAGGATAAAGGCAAAGGATGACACTGAATCAAATGAAAAGTCTCAAGCATTTATTGCAAGGTCCAAGAAGCTAAAGAAAGGGAAGTTTGGAATGTCCAAAAGAAAGGCAAATATGTCCAAGATTCAATGCTTTGGATGTAATGAGTATGGACACTTTAAGAGGGATTGTCCAAACAAGGTGAACAACAAAAGAAATGAAAGAAGTGAAGCTCACATAGCTAAAGAAAAGGGAGAACCTGAGAAGAAGCCAAAAGGAGAATATCCCAAGGATCTTTACTATTGAAGGAAGCTTCATCTTTACTAGGTTCTTTATGCAATTTGTCTTTCTTTTATTCAGTAGAGAGTAGAGTAGAATTCACTATTGCATTCTCTAGAAGAGTCTTGATATTTGTAAAGCATGGCATCATAGATAGAAGCATATGATAGTAGAAGAATTAGAGTCTACATAATCAACTTGCTTTGAAAGGTCATCTAGCTGTCAAAGAATGAGAACATTGGGATCATATTGCATATCATTATCCATCCAAGCATTTTCTAACATCATGTTAGAGGTAGTCATTTTGCAAAGAGGGATCATCAAGATCCAATAAGAACCATCATTAAGGAAAGTTCTTGGAAGAAGCATTATGACATGACTGGTATATATTCCATCTAGTATGGAAACAATACTCTTGAAGGATGAAGGAATGCAAGTGATCAAATCACAATATGAAAGGCATAATGAAAGTCTTTCACTTCTTGGGAAAAGAAACCTATCTTTGGTAGGTATAACAAGCAAGCTCATCCAAGAATGGATGGCTAGATGATTGTATGGAAGCAAAGGTATGCATAAATTAACTCTAGGGTAAGGTTCATATCTACAAGAATCATGCAAGAAGAGTTGGTTATGAGAATGTGCTCAATAAGTCTTCCATATGCTTGCATGATGCTTGAAAGAAGAAATTTGACATGTTTTGGAATAGCTAGAGATCAAGACTCTCTCACAAGGTAGCATGGCTTAAACATAACCATGGTCAACATCAAGAATGGTGTCTGGAAGAAAGAAATGGAGCTAATAATGACATCTCCTAGAAATATATTGTAGCTTGGTAATCGAGTTTGATCCATGGGCACATTAATTAAAATTAAATGGATGGAAAAGGATTCTTGCACAATATGGAGATTAATCATGCAAAAGGATGTTGATCTCAAATCAAGTAAGCAAATACTTTGATGAGAGGACCATCATGACAAGGTAAGTCTGATATTAAAACTTTGATATTGGTTATCTCGTTAACATATTGTTTTGCTACCTGGGAAGATACTACAGGAATACATAATGACAGTTACGACAAGTTTAACTGTTGGTGCTAAACTCATTTCAAAGAACATATGGATTGAGTGACTATTTGTGATAATCCTTAAAGGATTGTGACGACAAGATGTTCATATCATCATCTTGAGATTGAAAGGTAGTAGTGTAAGAAGATAACATGATGTTCATGTTCCTACAACAACAAAGATCACTTTCATGTTTAGAGGGAGCTTTGATTAGCTTGAAGTTTGATAAGGCTCAATATAATGCCTTCATTAATGATGAGTAAAGGAAAGTTATGTGAAAGGTTGACGGCTTGAACACTGTCACAAGATTGAAGGAAGAGGATGGATCCAAAATATCCAAGAAGAAAGAAGCTCAATATGATGAGCTAAAAGGAAAGAAGGAGCCATGTTTCTATCTCCGTGAAGAACTGGTAACTAATACATTTATGAAGACAAGTTATAAAGCTTGTGGTTATGACTTCTCAAATTGAAAAGGAAGTCAAGAATCTCCTCTATATTTGAGAGGGAGTAAAGGAATCTCCTTGAATAGGAGAAAGGATATATTCCCTAATAAAGAGGGAATGGGGATCTACTCTTCGGTTGAGAGGGAGTGATGATAGACATCACATTTGCATTCTCTTCTTCATGTGTCATGCACTTGACTAGGACTAACACCCATAAGTCTAAGTGAAGGCCATGGAGGGAGAATGGTGGATGGAGGATTGGATAAGCATCTGAGATTAATACTCCTTGAGGATAAAAAATCCAATATAGGAAGTATTCTTGTTGACCAACACTCTTTGAGATTGGACGGGTATCCAAGACAGGAGTGGTAGAAGAGGACTAATATTCTTTGAGGATTGAGAATCCAAGACAAGAATAGTCCTAAAAGGGCATACCCAGTGAACATCCTGATGGGGTATGTACCTTGAAGAGGTAGTGTGGTATCTCATGTAAAGCCTCCCAGCATTATGTTCTGATATGAGAAGAGCCTGTCAAGTTAAGGACTTACTATGTTGACAATGTTGGTTATGATGTTGACACTTAAAGATGGCTTACAAATCCAACTCATTTTATGGGAACTCTTCAGTTTGAGAATATCCTTGTACCAATTGTACAATTATGAATACCTCCCTTGTTAAAGAATGCAAATCAGTTGTAATCAAAGCATCTCATATCTTCTTGTACGTATTGTTGATGTTCTATCTACAATTACTATCAATGATGTTAAGACATTGAAGTACTTGTTGCAAGCATAGAACATACCATAATAATTAACATCGTATCAGAGCTTTGGTGGAGAAAGGCCTCAACGAGGTTCTTACAATCTTTATGTACAACATATTTAATTTTTACTCCTACCTAAAGAATGCAAAGAATTCAATAAATTATGGTGGGCAGGAATTCCTGATAAATATGTCTAATTACCGAAATATAAAGAATGCAAAGAATCCCATGGATTATGGTGGGCTGTAACTACAGATAAATATGTCTAATTACTAAAATATAAAGCATATATCTACTAATAGTAATTTTTGTTTGAACGCTCTTGAAGACTATATCTGTCAATACAGAATAAGGCATCATTGAAAGTCTATGATTCAAGCAGGTGTCTTTTGAGGTTAGTTTGTTCAAATAAGATTGGTTAAGACCCTCTTTCATAAACCTTAAGTGGCATTGGCAATAAAGAGGTGACAAGATTGAAGAGCTTTCAACTTGACATTACTTGGTTCCTAGCTTGATAACGATTTCCATGCATAACATACTATAATGTGAGAACTAAGTTTAAAGATTGATTATTTCTCGAATCATTGGAATGAGAGCTATGCATCATCACTACAATCTTCTTTGAAGCATCCTTTGTATGACAGCATGCACCTTAAACTAGAGAAAGTATGATCGTATGAAAAAAAATTGTGCGGAACAGGCACTGGGGCACCTTCATGAATATCAGACAAGCTTCGGCTTGTGGTCTCCCTGAGTGAGAGGGAGTAAGGTAAGTTAAATATTTTCTTTGACATGATTTTGATTTGGTATCCTGGATGTACAGGAAATAGAAGATTGCTAAAATTATTGCTGCTAGAATGGCTAGCTGTAAGACAATGTATTTTGAAGAAGCTCTTTAGTGTGTTGTGTGCCATCATACATCTACATGTTGTCAGAAGGAGCACCGAGGCTCCCATGGACGGATGGTCAAGTTGTTGATATCCTCACAAAGCCTTAGGGAAGGCGAAGTTCTTAGCCTTCATAAAGCAGCATTCCCCATATGGAGGGATCTTGATTGAGTTGGATATTGAGCTCTGGGAACTCCTGGGGGCCTGGGGTACTTCGTGGAGCTATATGAGCACAAGGTGAGTGGTTCACCTTCCCCTGTGTACATACCCCAGTATGTGAACATAGGGTGAGTGGTTAACCTTCCCCTATGGACTACGCTATATGTGAACATAGGGTGAGTGGTTCACCTACCCCTATGGAGTACGCTATATGAGAATAGGGTGAGTGGTTCACCTTCCCTTGTGGATACCCCAGCATACATCCTACCCTTGCAATCTGGGACTCTTGGGAAGTACCTCTCATCTAGCCAATGAGTTAGGAAAAGTGGTTAGCGTTAATTAGTACTATTGACGGATGCATCAGGTACTACCATATTCCCTATGGTTAGGATGCATGATGTTCAATAGCTTGATCACTAAGGATCAAGCCTGGTAGGGGTTCTATCCCTGGACATATGGACTTGCCTTTGTCATTTTGGCGAGGATGGCAGGGTCTTGTGACCCACCCTCTTTCAATCCTTTCTTAGTGAACTATGATATC